>JAQIXG010003526.1:0-14642 GCA_034700105.1 Oconnorella tubifera | reverse complement strand
CAGCGGATGCCAAAAAGGCAGACGGTGCCAGCTGTTGCACACTGCGGACTCCAATCCCGCCCCATCTTAGAGGGAGAGAGGCTTGTGACCATAACGACAGGGATGGGTCGATGTTTAGAATTAGTGCCAGGGATGTTCGAAGTGTGGCATCATAGGAAACCAACGCGGAACTTAAAGAGCAGTCAGCGGTATGGAGTATGTACAGAAGCTTAGGTATTGCGTAAGCATTCTTCAGGAGGTAGAGCAGAGTTAGCTGGCAATAAGGTTAGACGACTCACCATTACAGTCAAATCCTCCCTCTTACCTGCTAGCGCTCTGTACCTGTTCCAGACTGGATTTGGGTACCGAGCAGGCATGCCTCACTGAGTGGGTACTCAATGAAACTGAGGTTAGATGCAATCCAGTGCTACCGATTTGAGGGAGTGTGTCCAGTGACCTCACACTTAGAGTAGTTGAGTGAGAGACCACAGGCTCTTGCTCCCTCTTCCAGCCTGAGAACATCCCCAATGACACTTCCACGGCGAGTGGGTCTCCCTAGCTGCTGTACGCCTTCTGCCGAATCAATAGAGAACTCTCCGAAGATAAGATTGGTAGTGTCACCATAGGCCGAGTCGAAGTAGCCGAGTAGACCTGGACAATTGAAAGCCAAAGCTTCTCGCATCACGTCCCGACGATTAAACGCGTTGCGAAAATGCAGCTTGACGAAGACGTGACTTGACGGCATGTTATCCAAGGGTGTAGTTCTTAAAAAATAAGTGGGGGAACGCCTGGATCAGTGGCGTGAGACAAAATCTTGCCGAAATTTTTGCGTTTTTTTGCGCTTTGTTTTAAAACAACACGCATGTACAAAAATACCATAAAATTATTATAATAAATTGAAAATTAATGTAGTTTTGTCATATACGAAGCTATTGTGAAATAATTACAAACAATTACAGACAGAGAGACACTCAGAGAACAAATATATAGGCCGAAACTGATTATGTTTTAAACACAATTATACTATCATATTTGATGTACTTAGCAAGAAAGTTATCTATGAGAATTTATCCACCAATTTCTACCCATAACTAAAAGCAAACTACCAGCTTATGGAATTATTATCTCTGAATATTGTACACCTATAATAGGTCTGTTGAGAGTTGAATAAAATAAAGTAGGTGATCCAGAAACAGTTATGACGTTATAACCTTAGCGATGACGTTTTTGACGTCACTCGCTCTAAACTCGATAACAATATTCAATTCGTTTCTGGGTCAGACAGGATTGAACTCGCTGCAAAATAAATAATTCGCTCTCTATTTGAGTAATACGTCGCTCGAAATTTCGTCGGAGAGACGACTCTAATCGAACTGCTAGGCTTACAGGTACACATGAATTGCACGTTTGCTCTATAGTATGGTCAACATGCTGTATTCACAGACGTCAACGATCATTGTACTGATCGTTGGCGACCACAACTGTGACACTGTGAAGTTTCAACAGGCTGATCCGATTTTTACATGGATTTGAGCAAAATAGTGGGGAAAC
Source organism: Oconnorella tubifera (assembly GCA_034700105.1). NCBI lineage: Eukaryota > Metazoa > Annelida > Clitellata > Enchytraeida > Enchytraeidae > Oconnorella > Oconnorella tubifera. Next base: position 13,112 of record JAQIXG010003526.1, on the reverse strand, counting down.
GCGTTCCCTCCCTGAAAAAAAGTGAGGGAATGGCGTTCCCCCGCTTTCTCGCCCCACTACACCACTGATGTTATCCAAATACCGACGAGCACCGTGTGCCAAAGCTTCCGCCCCTCCCTTTATCCCTACCCCCAACTGTCGCGGTTTGAGTATCGCCGCACATTGTTCCGTTACATCCCTACCGGCGACCTTAGCCACCAGTCTATGCAAAGTATATATATATAATTGTAAATGAAGAAAACAGTGTAATTACATTCATAATTGAGATTTTACAGTTAGGCCTATATCATGAGTAATAACAACTGATGATTCAGTTATTAATTTGATTAATTTGAAGTATAGATAGCATCGTATAGATAACCTGTAATCTTTTTTATATCAAACTATCTGATGTGAGTCAATTTATTTTACAATTAATCAGTCAATCAATGAATAAATCGATATTTTAATAGCTCGAATGACTCACGTTTGCTGAACAAATCTAAATTTGCGCAATAGTTTTCTCTCAGTAAAAAGCTCATCTCTACAATTATAATTCTAGGGCAAATTTGTGAATAAATAAGAAGATGAGTTCATTTAATATTTATAATATAATGGCGAACTTAAAATAAAAAATAGTAAATAAAATAAATAAATGAATTAAATATCAGAGAAAAGTTAGGGACGAGGGAAAGATGAACAGTTTGTCCTTGCAGAAGATCCTGGAGGCGTTCAACGCGCCGATCAACGAGGAGCAGGCCTGGGCGGTCTGCTATCAGTGCGCCCGGTACCTTCTGAGACACTCCTCGGGCCAGGAGGAGCACGAAGGGGTCAACGCCTCGGGGGGATCCCGTCCTCGCCAGGGACAGAAGGGTGAGATCTGTAGGAGGAATATACGAGCGGTCGACTCTTCGTGTTTTTACTTGGGGACCGACGGGAACGTGGAGAAGGTGGCCTGTGCTCCTAGTAAGACGACTGGTCAGTTATTTATGGTCTTCGTCTGCTTAGAAGTTATTACTCTAAACCCGATCAAATTTACAATAGTCGATGCAATTTTTATCGGCAGAATGCGTAATTTTTTGATTTAATTACATTCTATTTTATATTTGATTACGCAAATATCAAATATTTGGCTTCATACCGAGTCACAATTGGATCCCTTTCGGTTACGCACCTCATGAAGTTTTTTAGAATAAAAATATGCCCACATATATAAGAAATGATGAGGAATATAATAAAACAAGTGTCGTCGCGAAATTCAAATTACATCAAACACTTTTGAAAAAAAAATTCTTTTTTATGTTTCTTATGTTTTTTGTGTTACTTTAATTATTATTAAAAATGGCGAAATTTTAACAGTAAAAGTAAAAATCGGCTAAAATTCTCTGAAACAATTGCAAACTACGTCTGATCCGTCTCTATAACCTAATCATGACTCTAGTTACAATTTAAATCCAAATTCTAACCCTATATCATCTCTAACCCTAACTAAGTGAGGTGCAAAACCGAATGGGAGCCTCACAATCGGAACCAATCGATTTCTAACTATAACCCGAAACCGTACTTAGTTATAGTCGTAAACCTTAATGGTCGATTCGTTGTACACTTTTATTTTTAAAAATCTATGAGTGTGCAACAATTATTATAGATTAAAAATTAATAGAAAAGTTTTTAATTAATTTTAATTTTGTATTGATTAACTGTTTGTTAATTCTATGTATAAACTTTCTACAAGTTATTATAAATACAGATTATATTTCTATATAATCATTACGATTCATAATATATAATCTTCGCAAACTTTGCAAGTTTGTAAAGTTAATCAAATAATCAATCACTAGAAATCTTTTATATTTGTTAAAAATGACATGATACAATGCGATACTAATTATACTTGATTTTTTATTATTTTATTTAGCTTATGACACTGTACAGAGTGCAGATACTCCTGAATACGAGGTTTATGATTTTCTGTTTATATTTATAGTATTCATTATTACATAATAAATTAATTATTAATGTTTCTTGGAGATTGTGGAGAAGAGGACAATTTGGTTAACCCTTAACTGTAATAAAAAATGTAGATGCATTTAAATTCTTGCGTATTGTATGCTCCTAATTGTCTGTCTTTTGACTCCATATTGTCCTGTCACCTGTAATATTTTGTCTGTGACTTTATCACTATTGTTCTATATGAAACTTTTCTATAAGCGATTAGCTTTTGATTCAGAAAATAGAATCAATATCCCTTCCATTAAAAACTATCATCAATATTTTATAATAATATATTTAATGACTTATTGTAACCATTTAACCTAACCTACATCAGACCTATATCAAGGTTACGGGTGATGTTTTATTCGTGCTAGCTGGTCCGTTCACTCGGTGTGATGATCTTCCAAGCGCTGGACTTTGGTCTCTCTGAGGCAGAGGAACAAAAACTGAGCGCTTCACTGGAGAGTCTCATAGAGAGGATGACTGAGAGTGGAGGGGTCGGAGGAACAAGGGTTGGAGGTGATGAACAGGAGAGGGAGGGTGATGAAGGGATAGAGGATGATGGAGATGAGAGGGATGAAGGGATGGTAGGCAAGCAGATGAGACTGACAGATGTGGTAGAGGTGTGCGGTAGTTTTGTATTCTTGCTTAGTTGTGGCTAACCCCATTTTTAAAAATAAGAGTAGTTATTAAATTTAATTTTATTGACACTGATTACGGTAAGAAAATAATGACCCCTCCAATATTAATAAAATAAACCTTTAAATTTAAAGAAACTTAAAAATACCGTCAATCAATTCCATTAAAATAGTTTGAAAACCATTTCAGTCAAAGTGTGAAAAAATCGAGTGATCATTTCAGTCATTGTAGTACATTGCCTGGTGGTGTCAGGCAATGCAATACTAATTTTAATATTTATATTGTATTAGTCTACATTGCCTGGTGGTGCCAGGCAATGTAATACAATGCCTGATCGTTTTAGTCATTGTAGTACAATGACTGTTGTCACACTTTGACTGTAACATATGCATCTAGCTTAGGTCTTCTTTATATACGCTACCTTTTTAAAAGTCATGAGAGAAGAGTTACCGCATAAAGAGTCTTGGCTGATTTTGCAATGTCCGCTTTTACATGAGAAATTTATTCAATAATAATAATAATGAAGTTTGATTGATCTATGATCTATCGCTGTTTTAAGATCTATTTATGATATTTTGTTCAACGCGTATCCAGCTGTGTGGCAGTCATGCGGAGCAGTCAGTAGATGCAGCCAGTCATTACAAAGCTGTGTGTAGAGCTCTCGTCATGGAAGCAATTGAACTGTCGACATTTCTAGAAAAGATTTACATTGAAAGAGAAGTACTTGCTTTATTCAATTTAGTTTATTATTTCTGGTTAATTTTTGATTAAAAAATATAAAAAAATTAATTTAAATGAGCATAAATACTTTTATTTATAATTTATTTACATAGAAATGTTCTGACATACATACAATTGAGCGGTTAATTTTGTAATTATAAATCTTGCACAGTTTGGCATTATTATATATATTTATATCTTCTTGTAACGTACGGGTTACGGATAATAACGATTGTTTCGGATACCTATGTCATTAAATAGTCTTTTGCGCTGATGCGATATAAAATGAATGACACCGGATTATATTTTTATATAATATTACGTTGTATTGTTGTTGTAGAGACTGAGATCAGTGGGATGTGATGACTGCAATGATGGACAGAAGAATGAAGGCATCGGACATCTGGAGGCTCTGCAACGCACTGACTGGGTAGACGGATAGAACTTTCTTTATACATTATGTACAATTGGATTTAAACTATAATTATTCATTTATTTTGAATGGTCAGAAAAGAACTGAGAAAAATGATCAACTTAAAAAGAAATAAAATGTAATATTGCGTAAAGAAAAACTGAATGAAGGTTCAATTGCATTTAGATTACAATTCAATTTAGATCGGTTGGTTAACAAATTATTAGTTTTCTTCTAAACAAATCCTGCGTCAGAATTGTATACGTTTTAGCATCATCATCTTAATACTTGATGACTAATAAAAATAAAATAAAAGATGATTAGTTTTGCATAATTTTGCGATAAATTAAAAATTATTTTGGCTTGTTGAGAAGTTTTGTCATTGGCCCTCTACCATCAAAGTTTTGATACCTCTGCTCTAATCACTCTGATGTAGTAAATAGCTTAATTTAATCCTTACATTTGGATTAATATTGGAAAATGACATTTAATGTATGCATCTTGACATCTAGTGTAGCTGTCGATCTATGCATTGTGTTAAAGGATGCGGAAGGTTAGCGATAAATTTAACTAAGGATCTGCCAGTTCTCAGTCCTTCTCTCTACCACTTTGCCATCAAGAAATAAATATCACATATGTTTGACTGTTATTGTTTTTCTGGTTTTTGTGAAGGCTCGACTGTGGATACAAATAATGAAAGAGTTACGTCAAGGCGTTAAACTGAAGAAAGTTCAGGCGACTATAACCCACCCAGTGGAGTATGAACTGACTCCATATGAGATCCTCATGGATGACCTCAGATACAAGCGATATACACTCAATAAGATACCGGTCTGTTGGTATCATTCAGTCAGACTTTTAATCTTTGTCTTATTCTGCTGACTAATGTAGTTGCAATAAAATTTGACGAATGTTTTAGGCACAATACTTGAATGATAATCAGATCAGTGTTTCTAGTCAATTTTTGCGGTATATTTTTTAAACTCGTTTAAGCTGATAAAATTTATTTGCTGTACATCACAAGATATGCTACAGTTTATTAATGTCACATCAGCACATAATGTATATGAAAAAGTGTCACAGACCAAAAGTCTGTAGACAAATTATCGTGACACTGCTAACTGATTGTACAGAATAAAAGTCAACACTTGAATCTCTCTCAACTCTTTCAGTAGCTTTCATAGAAGACTCTCAGACAAGCTCTTATTGATTACAAGTACATCTTATATATAATTATACTTTGATCTATGTATTGTCTGATGCAATAATTGACTGTACAGCAGGAAGCAAATAGAACGCCTCAGAAGGTCAAGAAAGACGTCCATGCTATCATACTGGACTTTATACGATCTAGACCTCCACTCCACTCGGTAATGCATTGTGTACAGAGCTTTTATTTGGCTCCATGTTTTACTATGAACTTTGCTCTGACAAAATGCTATTTTATTTTTAATTTTTATTAATATTATTTTGAATAGTGTTGTTAATACTTCAATAGTGAAGTTAAATTTAAAGTTAATAAAGTTGAATAATTTCATTCAGTGAAGTGTGTGCTAAACTGTGACTGAGTGCAAGTCCTCTTAGTCATCTCTGTACAATGACTTGATTTATTTAACAACATAAAGTTCTTACATTATCTAATCTATTATTAGTAATCATTATATAGAGAATAAGTACATAATATCTCAAAGTCCATCAGTTGTGATAAAAGTTTACATTATTATAAACGTTAATGATTGACCTAAGATGATTATCGTATTGATTACATTTGATTGGTTTGTTTCATCTAGGCCGCAGATCGTAAGCTTCACTCTCCACCCAATCAGATTCCAGATATAAGAGAAGAAATGTTAAAAGCTATACGAACCAACCAACCACAACTTAAACCAACTCCAGGTCCTACTCATAGAACGGGTAAAACTTTAATAAACTATCATCAACTTTTTGTCTTTTTCATCAAACATTACTGTGATAATATTGATAATTAGAGCTGTTCTGAATATTTGCTTTGTATTTTCTTAGGCACCGAATAATACCTTAAATGAACTATTATTTGTCTGAATAGTTGGCCGTGACAGAATATGAATAGTAAAATTAGAAATCTTGTGAACAGCAGACTCTATCTACAAAGTGTAGATGATGACTAAGCTCAATTAATATACTTATTAATCTGTTTATTAAAATTCATGACCACAGTTTTATTTTTAATTAAAATATTACTATATCTAATGCTGAAGTATTCTTTTTTGAAGTATTGGATGACTATTCATTCTCGTATTCATTCAAATAGTTATAGTATCATTCTATTTACAAATGAATGCTCATTCACATTCGCATGCACAGTATTTGGTCAATTCCTATGGACAATATATACGACTTTTTCACACTAGTTAAGAGAGTTGTTAACTATCCAGTTGTTGTATAAGAAGTACTTGAAAGTCTATACAAAGTAAATATATTGAACATATTATCAACACAAGGTACACATAAGGAGACATCATTTACAGACACACACAGCACAATGCCTTATGTGACTAAGAGTCATATGTGCTCATTATTTGATTTCTGCACAGACAATCTGTCGCTAAATAGGGCTGATGTAATGTTAATCAACAAACAAGTAAGATGATAAAGCATTAAATAGTTGTTTAATAGATAGTAAAATGAAGGCTTTGGTTTGTGTCTTTCAGTTGAAACATCAAGAACAAGATTAGATGAGTTGGATTCTACGCCTGTGTTGAACAGAAAGATCATTAAACCAGATCTCACTCTACTCATGTCTAATAGTTTTGATGTAGGAGACTTTATCTTTTCTTATATGTTTACATCAATATGGGATTAGAATCAATATGGGTGTAGTTATAACTCAATACACAGCCTTATAATGTTTCAGATAATAAATATAATATAAATATAACATCAAAAGTTTTTACTGTTATACTCGTGTATTATTAATTCTATGGATTTTATCAAACACTTTCAAATTAATGAAAATTTGCAAAACTTGTGAAGATAGACAACTGCTTTGTGAAGGTAAACAACTGCTCACGAATGTTTTCTCATTTTTTTCTAACCCTGATTGTCTCGGTGATTTGTGACCAGTTGCAATATACTTATCCAAATAGCATTTTGCCCAGGTTGGAGACTGCTATTTATTTTTAAAACTTGTTATTTCATATATCGTTGTAGGACGATCAGACAGAGAATGACTCAAGTGATGAGAGGTTTGGAAGTGACATGAATAAAGTGACAGCCGAACCAATGACTCCTTTCTCTCCCCTCTCTCCTGAGGGGCCACCTAAACATCTGCCCTGGCAACAAACTGGTCGGTCCTATACTTTCTCTCTTCATTATGCCTTGCTTTTTATTTATGAGACAATAATCGGTCGATTTATTTCTGTATCAAATGATTCCTTGTTTTTATGAAATAATTTATAGAATAAAATTAGTATAGAACAGATTTATAGTATAAATTTATTTATAAAGCAGCATAATTTTACAGATATTATCATTACCATTGTCATCATTATTCTTGGCGTTATCAAATGATGATCCTGATATCACGGATCATAGATATGTTTGGGATTAGTTTTTTCTTTAAATTGTTTGTTTCAGTTATGATCTCAAGTTGTGTTGTATGATATCTTTAGTTTTCAAAATATTATAAATTTTAAAGCTAAAAAAAGTGTATCTATCTTATTTTACAATCCCAGTCATGATTTCCAGAAAGCCTACATATGCACTGATTCTCTAGTTATGGTATAAAATGAAATAATTAATATTCAAGAAATGACACGAAATAATTAATATTCAAGCGTTTAATTTAAACTCTTGAAGTCAAGTAGGAAACAATGCTTTAGTCAAGTAAAATGACTACAATCGTCTTTATTTAATAACTTTATTTATTCATTTTATTGACTTATTTATATTAATTTTATTCGTCAATTAAATAAAGAAAATAAATTAAAATTGAATTCAAAAGAAGAATAAGCAAGTCAATTAAAGATATGAAATTGATAAGTTAATATATATTGTACATCTGACAGGAATTATTAAATCATGAGTCTAGCAAACATTAATTAGGACTGTAACCTGTAGGCTTTAGTTTATTCAATAAAAGTCTTAAAACAACGCCTCATGTTTAGCTCTGGATCTCATGCGTATCCCCTCCTCCTCTCAGCGTAGCAGAGGCCCTCGTGGCAGCACTGAGACCAAGGGCTGCACTGTGGTGCGCAGTCGTAGTATAACCATATGTGAGACGCCACGGGGCCTACTAGGCCAGGCCCCTAAGGTTTGTATCAGCCCTATATCATTGCTGCGCTCAAAGCATGAGTGAGGACTAATCATTGACAGATTGCATGCGTTCATAGTTGGTAGAGGGTCTAATCAAATAGTTTGTTATTTACTAGATAGTTTAAGCTTTGTTCATACTTACAGGTTTTATATAAGGTTGTCATTCGTTTTAGATTGTAAACGCAGTGAGTTGACCTTATAGTGTGCTATTGTGAAACTTTGAAATTGAATGTAGGAGTGTTTTAGTAAAATGGTAGAAGATTATTATTGTTACATTATAATTAAATCTTTTATCGTTTTAATGATTCTACTCCTACATAAGTTGCAATTGGTGATGTTGTCAATAAATTAAACGATTTCACTTCAGTACAAATATATTTATATGTTCTCTGAGTTATATCACAGTTATAACGTTTAAATTTTTCTAGTTCCAGTTACTTGTTTCTTTTTAATTATTTGTTTATCTACAGAGTAATTTTTTTGCAAAGGTCAAGTATTTTGATTTCAAGCCAGATAAACTGGGTGATTGTCATGCGAAATCTTTTGAACGAATGACAATCTCTTAAAGCTTGGCCCATATCTATCTATAAATAGATCCAATTGATTTTGGGAACAATATGAAACTTACATTTTTTTTATTTCTGACATTGTAAACGACTGAAGAATATTTCTAATAAGAAAAGTTTGAAATCTGTGCATTAGCTAAATACTCCAGTAAAATCAGATAACAACTGTAGATGAAAATTTAAACAAATTTAAGAATTCTTTTACAATTCATATTAAAATTTATTATTACGGTAGACTGACTTTCGCTTCAGGGTAAAGTCAATAAATACTTAATGTTAAAATAATATAAAGTTATCAAAACATTTCAACAACGGTGTAATTTGCTTACAGTTTCTTTACTGTATTGCATCATATTTGACTATATATTATACCCTGCATAATAAATAGACACAGTACCACTGGTTAAGAAATAGACACAGTACCACTGGTTAATAAATAGACACAGTACCACTGGTTAATAAATAGATACAGTACCACTGGTTAATAAATAGACACAGTACCACTGGTTAATAAATAGACACAGTACCACTGGTTAATAAATAAACACAGTACCACTGGCAATCATTGCATGTCGTTCAGTATTAATACAACCCAGCATGTAGTCTGCATCTTGTCACTAGCGTGCAGTCTGTGTCACCGTGCTTGTTTCATTAGATTCCCCCACTCTCATTGGACGACGTCATAGCATTACTGTCTGCGAGTCGCCCGTCTCTGATTCGTCGACGCATCCACCAATAGGCAGCAGCAGTGAGGGCGTGTCGGCCTATCAGATGCAAGTAGACAGATTCATGGCGGCTGACTTTTCTAATATCGTAAGTCATTCAGATAATTAGCGAGCATGCTGCTTGACTGCTGAGCGTTAAGCCCTTGCTCTATACCAGACTTTATTTCTTTGACTTCATAATGATAATAATAGTGCTACCTTTTTAAAGATGTTTTTATTTATATACACTATAATTATAATATACATTTGATGCGTTAGCAACTTGCAGACGCGTATCTCTTCAGCGATAATTGTCTATTGTTTCAAATTAAATTTACAATTATAATGTAATATACCTATTACAGTATACAATTATTTAATGTTATCCGTAAGAATTATATCAATACAGATAATGAGAATATAATATTCATAACTTCCAACACAGTTTATAGTTATGTTATACAGTTTATAGACTTTATTATTTATTCTTTTTTCACTTGACTCCTTGTTGCTGCTTTGTTTAGCAAATATAAATATGAATTACTGTAGATCTACATATAGAATTGTATGCACTTTTGAAGTATGAAATATATAATATTTCGTTGTGATGACAAATAAGTATTTGCAAATATTCTGCATTTTTTTCTGGGCTGCTGCACAAATCTCAATCATTTCTCTATCACTATTTCTAACATTTGATCTGATATGAGAGAATATTTATCTTTTTGCATAAATTTTCTGCAATTCTATTTCGTTTTTAGTTTAGATGCGATACAATATTTCTTGTTTTCTTTCATTACAGCATTTCCCTCCGCTGTTCCGTTATATATCAAATATCTATTACAGATATAAATTTATAAAGATCTAATGTTCTCACCTTTATAGAGCTTTCAGTTTTACTCGGCAGAGAAAGACTAACTTTCGTAATAAAGTTTATAAATTGAAAAATCAATACGCAAAGCCGAAATGGTAGTTAACTCAGTTCAGATTAGTTCATCAGAGAATTATTTGAATAAAGAAATATTGCAATTATTTATCTTCTTGCGTTTCTAAGCGTATGTCTTGATTTAATGTTATACGAGTTATTCAATGCATTGCGGGCAGTCAGTTGATTTAGTAGAACTGTTTGTTTTTCTTTGGGAACAAAAATTGATGCAAGCTTTATACTCACTTGCTCTGTCATTCCTAAAGAAACTATTTACTGCTCTGAGTTGATAGTAAAATGCACTTGATTTTGATTGCACTTGAGCTTGGCCTTTAAAATTGTGCTGATGTGACATTAAGCAACAGTGAAATGAAACGCAGATATAGTTGGGTATAAAAAACAGAGTTGTTTAGTTTTCTCTCTCTTTATTTTTGTATCTTATCTGCCCAATATTTACTTGAAGTCATTCAATAATTTCAAAACTTGTTAAAACTTTATTTTTTAATCTTTTTTCTGACTCCAAATTAGTTATACATTAAAATGTTTTCCTGTTACTCGCATCCGTCTTCTTCATTGAAACGCAACCATCACTGCTGCTGCTGGTGATGCTGTCATACACTGCACTGTAAGCCTTTCTGTGTCTCTCTCTCTCTCTCTCTCTCTGTCTCTCTTTCTGTCTCTCTGTCTCTGCACATTTTTGTATACATTCTGTTGTGTTAGTAGAATGCATCTAATGCATGATAAGTGTTTGTTTTTATACAATGCTTTGCATGTTATATATAGTTAGTATCTGTTATCATTAAGTGCGTGATTAGTGATTGATGTATGGATCTCATAAGTTATTACTGTGACAGTTACAAGTCATCAGCATCTATTGATCAAGCTATTATTAAGGATAATAGCATTATCTAACGATAATGCTATTAATCATTTTGTGTCAATTTTTAATCTTTAAATTGATGAATTGAGGGATGAATGCATAAATTTTTCGATTGCACTTTATAGTTTGATTGCACTTATTTATATTTCTGCAGTTTTTATGGCAAATATTTACTGACTGCTAGATGCTCTTTCTGTTCTATTGATTTTTGTCATTTCTTTGTATTTCAAATATGACTTGAATTGACTAGGTATGACTTGAATTAGCCTAGGTATGTATATAAATTGAATGAATTTTACCTTTGAGTGCAATTATCAATACAGGTCTAGAGAAGAGTATTTAGTGGACTGTGCTGAAAGCAAGTGTTCACTCATCACTTGCTTGCATCTTTAGCACACCCTGAGTAGATCTTTGATATTATCTTTAATATTTATATTGTATCAATGATTGCACTGTCACTGTATGGTCTTTGTTGTACTGATGTGATGTTATTCAAGAATAACTATCAAGTTAAGTGTTTTCCCTCCTTGTATTTATATTTCTTCTCTCATTCTAGCGCTCAATACAGTCGTCCCTTGAGTGCTTGTCACTGACCGTAGAGGAAGTGATGCACATACGTAATGTACTCACCAAGGCAGAGCTAGAGTGTCTCATTGTGGATCAAGAACTCTATAATCTACTGTCAGCCGGCAAGGTCTGCTCTTAGTCATTGATCTTTGCTAATCTTTCTATTTATATAACATTCATTTTATATGTTTGCAAGAATTTGATGATTAGTCACTATTTTATCATAATAAAGGAAAGAAATAAAATGTTGATATATTCTCAAGTAAATGATTTATCGATTACTAGATAATATACCTACGATATTGAAGATATTATGATATTATTTCCTGCATTGTGATTTGATTCTTGATATAAACCTCCATGTCTTGAGTCTCAGAGCATAAACTAAAATTACAGCGTAATATAAATAATACTTGAGAGTAAACTTTTATGTTGTTGATGCTTATCTCATTTATTTCCCTTGGGTTAGGGTAACTGTTTCAGTTGATTACTTAAGTCAACTGCAAGTCACTAATTTTATGAGTCTCTGGCTAGCATGCAAACTGATGACAATAGAAAATAATATCAGTCTTCAAATATGCTTAGATTATAATTTGCTTTCTATAACGCATCAGTGTTTGTTTGCCCATTTTGAATGTCATTTGTAACTTTGTCTAGATCTGCTTCACATGTAAGAAGACCAAGTTTAGTTTATTTGGGACGTGGGCCACAACATGCAAGTTCTGTTATCGTAGTGTTTGTTCAAAGTGTGTCAGTAAGGTAAGTGCATCACTCCGCAATAAGAACATTCTATAAGAGTAAACAAAACATGATTTAAGGAATAAAATTGTGCATGACTAGTATAAGATTTTATTACGAGATTAATACTATTATAAGATTATAAGATTTATATAAATTCTATTATATTATAAGTATAAGAGATGTAAAGAATAAACTTAAGCTAGACTAATTTAAGAACAAATAAAATAATGAGCAATCTAACATTTTTCTACTAGGATCGGATTTAAAGATAAAATATAATAGCTGTTCTATTTATTGTCTGCTGACAATTATTTCTAAAAGAAGGCTACTAGTATATTTTTTAGAAAGTTACTTGAAATTGTATTTCTGCTCACTCAAGCCAAGAGTAAAGCTAACGTTTAACTCTGAAGTTTAACTAATAAGCAAACCTTAAAGTCTAAAGTATAAAATTGTAACTTTTAACCAAACTTATTAAACTACGATGATAATGGTAAACTAACATCTAATTTATTTATTGTGAGATATCACTGTATATGTATTGAGTTATAAGATTTATTGAGATATCACGATATATATATTGAGATATAAGATTTATTGAGATATCGCGGTATATGTATTGAGATATAAGATTTATTGAGATATCGCGGTATATGTATTGAGATATAAGATTTATTGAGATATCGCGGTATAT
>JAQIXG010003525.1:0-14648 GCA_034700105.1 Oconnorella tubifera | reverse complement strand
ATATTTGCAATAGTATACAAGACATTATATCCATCTATATACTCTCTGAATGTAAGAGACAGAGAGAAAGCGAGATAGAGAGTGATACAGTGAGAAAGAGACAAAGAAAAGAGAGAGAGAGAAACAATCAGAGAGAAAAACGACGAGTTAATTACATTTGATCATAAATTATCATAACGTCTATAATAAACGAAAACAATAATTATTCTAAATGCCTCGTGCAATCGCAGTAATTAATAATGAAACAAAATCTGATAAATTATAAACAACATTTAATCGTGAAATGAATCACAATTTTCAATACATTTTATGGATAAAATAATGTCAAAATTAGATCACGTTGAAACAATGCGATTTGGTTTCTTCTGCAAAATTTTAATCACCATTGAGGACAGGAAAAAATGATCCTGCCAGCAGAAATGAAACTTTTTACAGATTGTATGAATTTATAAGAAAGTTTTCATCCTTATCCCTGCCACTAAGCTACCAATGTCCGCATAATTTTAGATAAGTTGTTAATATACATTGTTACTATTACACATTTGTTACTATTACTATTATGATAAAGTTATTATTTTACTACGTTTGAAATTAATATTTTAAAATTTAAAATCAAATTAAAGAACGCGTTTTCGATTTGAATTAAAAGCTTAGCGATGAAACAAGAAGCTGCATCATGAAACTCATCATGAAAAATCACTGCAATATCTAAAACTTTTAGACGAGCATCTTTGAAATTTCGTCAGACAAACTGTCATTATATTATGTAACATACATAAATGCAACCAGAAATAAAATGAAACGATATAATCAATCAATCAATAATCAATAATATCGTCTATAATAGCTACATTCCTGCAATGTTGCAAAATGGGAAGTTCAAAGAAAACAATCCACAGTCCCACTATACACAAACAAATGCGCGCACACGCAAACACATGCGCACACATAAATCTACGCGTACAAATGGACAAACATAAATCTACACGTACAAATGGACGCACATAAATAAACAAAATACACACGCATACATAAAAATATATCAAAGTTGTATTTACGACAACCACTATGATAATAATTATTAATAATAAGAAAAACTTTGCTAATACAATGATCAATCGACTGCCATTTTCACTGTCATAGCAAATTTAAGAAATGTTAGCCTAACTTTTAGAGTTAGCTAACTTTTTAAAGTTATACAACCTAAGAAATCGAAAAAACTAAGACTTTGTAACAGTTTTAAGATATGAAGTATTTTTATTTAGTACGATAAAAATGCCAATAGCTGAAGATGAGTGAAAAATGCTTTGTTGTCTTCAAACTTTACAAAGATTAAATTAATTACATTTCTCAAATTAATCAGTGAGTAAAGAAATGATATTTGTTGCATCCTGAGAAAAAAAGAAAAATAGTATAAAAATGAGATTTGCGTAGATTACAAAAACGAAGCTAACATTTGACTAGTAAGCTTAGTTTGGTGCTGAATTTAAATTATAAATAATTCACGAACTTAAAAACAATGAAACATTTCATTTCTTTTAAACTTGAAGAATTGCTATAAATACAGAATAAAGACAAATTCCGCAAGCGCATAAACTGCTCATTTATTCAATTATTTTTTCACATACAAAATTAAGAAACCGTTTTAAGTTATATCAAAATATCAAACATTTCATACAAACAAAAGGGGTATAGAAATTACATCACTTTTCATTTGAAATTATGCATTTAGCAAATTCAAATAAAATCTTACAATGAAATTTTTCTACCGAAATAGTGCTGTTTTTTAATCAAAAAAGTTAAAAAGTCACGATGACAATAAGTTTAAAGCAAAACTTGGGTCCAACATGTCACCCAAGGCTGCAATACAAGAATAAGGCACAATATCTTGTTCTGTGTTGCTAATGCTCAAAACTAATCAAACCATCCAGTGACTTTATATCATAAAATATAGCATTCAAATTAAAAGAAATCGTATTCATTTACTTGATTTTAGACAGCAATTGAGAATTTAAACCGATGAAAAATTCATAAAGAAGGTGTGCATTTTCTAGCATTTTCTACCTTTCTAGCACAATATTACATGTGATGATACAGATAGAAACATAATATGATAATATTCAAGATGATAAACAGAAAGATTTTGATATTAAATTAAAAGCAACTTAAAGGTGTGATTAGGTTATAAATGGGTTATAAGTTAAGGCTGGGATTAGGGTTATGTTATGGATGACAGTATGGTTAAAGTTAGGGTTAAGGATAAGTGTCAGTAAAACATCCCTAGGTCCAACATGTCACCTCAGAAGTTTACATGACAGTAGAAAAAACGCCAATTTTAAATGGAAATATAAAATGTTTCCTTTATTATATATGACTTTAATTCACTTAAAGTTTAAACAATAAATAGAAGAAAACTATCGAAGGGTCAATTAATTACGAAACAGTACTCATATTAAAGAACAAGAAGCAATAACTTTAAAAGTTATCAAAATCTGTATCCAAATATCGCTTGTATTAAGGCTGTAAAATATGTCAAGTTCAATAGCAATTAACATGCATCGAATGTCTATTCATTCATCAGACATATATCAGGTGAAAATATACCTAGAATTTCAAAGTCGAAAATAGTAAAAGTATTAGTATACAATAAAAGAAATAAACACATAATTTAAAAGATATAAAAAAGACAATAAATAAAGATATGTAGTAAATGGTATAGTAACGTTATGCTAGCGACTAAAATATTAACTATAGTAGCTATTATGCTATACTGGTTATGTTTGATATGATAAAAGATATGAGTTTGCAAGAGTATTTACATAAGAAAAGCATTTAGAATTCAGCCCAGAGTCCAACATGTCACAAAGGACTGAATTCATCATGCAAATAAAGATTTGAAATGGCTATCCCTGATATTTTATCCAAAGTAAAAATAAGTTAAAACTATGTACAAAGAGATCGTGTACCAGAATTGTTTCAAAGCATCAATCCCTGGACGCGCACCGTACAGTGGATAGATGGTAAGAAACCTGGCAGTGTGTATTTTGTAGAATCAACTCATTCAACTTCGCAAAGTAATCGAAGTAGATGTAATAGAAAAGATGGGATAACAAAAAAGAGAAAATCAATTAAGTGGTAACCGTAAGAGAATTAAAATAAAGTTAGAATTTTAAAAGAAATAAAATAAAGATAAAATGTTACAATAAATAAAGATAGAATGTTTAAAAGAAGCAATCCGAGATCCAACATGTCACCAAGAACTGCTCTTGAAAACTAAAGTAAAAGATTTAAGTCATAAAAAGGATCTTTACAGATATTATTTAAATTGTTACATTTAAATAGTAAGAAGAAGATATATTTATCTTTAGTAAAGAGAAATAGAGATAGAAATTAAAAATTCTTGAATACAGAAATTGTGAGAAAAATACGAAAAAGTAGGATTTTGTAGTTTAAATTTTGCAATGAAATAAATCTTTCCAAAGTCACAAAAAGATGAGCAAACCCTGCCTCCAACATGTCAGGCGAGGAAAAATGAATAAAATAAAAATAAGTAAGAAATACAATATAAATAAGTAAAAAGAAGCAAATCAGTGTCAACCAAAAGGGAAGCAATTTGACAAAATTCAATTTTGCAGCGATTTGCTAAAACTTGACTAATATAAATCAAAGCAGCGTAGATACTAAACAAGCACTGTCATTTCTCTATTTACTATTCGGTGTTCTCACTCTTCAAAATACCATTCTTTTGGCTGTTTTTAATCAAATTGAGAAATAAAATTCATTTAAGCCCAGTTAAAATTTGATGTCAACATAAACATAACTTCACTCAACTGCAGCTAAATGCAATCGAAAAGTACTAAAATTCAAATACTTCAAGAAACAAATTTATTAAAACTTGTAAGCGTTTGTGTGTCTTTTTCTAAATTTATATGATATGCTTTTATTTTTTATATTTGATGAAAAAATCTCTCATTGAATGTAACTATTGATTCTGTCAAAAAATTCACAAAATTTCTTGATAAATCAGAAACAAAGAGCACAAAAAACACGGAAAAAAACCAAAGTAAAAAACTAATACAAAACATAACCGTCTTACTGCCATGAAGTTATTCACTTCACGCACAAAAACACTGCATATATAAGCAGACAGATGTATAGTTTATAGCAAAAATGACCAGATATTAAAATACTGCAGAAAAATGCATAAAACAAAACAAAAGTTATCAAGTTGATGAAATACAATCGCAACTAATTATGCAATAAAACAAAGTAAATAATACAACACGTAGACAAAATAATAAATTTCAGAAGTTGAGACGTAAAACTTCTGCCGTTAGCCCACAAGTGGCGATGGGGAGAGAAAAATGGAAAAAATGAGATCCTTGATAGAAAATATTCGAGTTATAAAAACGCGACATTGTATCAATTATATCGCGCGCACCGGAACAACGACGCAACTAAATGCTAAATATCGAGCAATATTGCGATTAAATACAGAGCTGTCATCTTTTGAGTTTTAGTAAAAATTATTCGTTGTGCAATAACAGAAATTGTCACCAAAACGTAATGACGATTTTATACGCTGCAACGGATGCAAAGTAATGCAACGAAAAAGATACAACAGAAAGTATTTTAGTAAAGAGGCCGCAGACCCAGAGAATATGTAAAATTATTACAAAACAACAAAAATATATAAATTATACAAAAAATTAGCTATCACACGCAAAAATCACATCCATACAAAAACTAATCACACACACACAGACAGAGAGAAACACATCTGAGAGACAAATAACACATATACACAGACAGATAAACATACATAGGGGAGTACCAATAACAGACTTGGATATAGTCAAGATTGACTAAATGAAAGAACTTCCCATTCTGAAAACAATGCAGAAATGTACTAAAATAAAACTTAAAACATTTCTGATCAACAAAAGAATATGACATATTCGTGACATAATGACATATTCATGCGATATATATGACATATATCGTACATATATGACAGACATATTCATCCGATATTTTCTCCAAGCAATCGCATTTAAAATCTAAACCGAGAAATGATAATAATAATTCTCGATTTAGATTATCAAAATCTAAATTTTAAGCGATTTTTTGATAGCGTATTTATTCTGCTAAGATTCTGCTTGATACAACTCGGATATTTTAATTTTAAATCGAAAACATCAGGATTTATTATTATTATTTCATTCAAAATTATCTGAGATATGTGAATTAATGGCAGTAATGCATTATGCAGACATTTTGAGATAAAAATAAGAATAAAAAATGCCCCCAAGTTTTCCTGTCCCCAATGGCTTAAAAGAATTTACAGAAATTCTCATCAGTAAAAAGTACTAAAAGATTAAATAATCTAATTGCACACCCATTTTTAGAAAACACAGAATTATATAAATACGCAGTTTAATTGAGTCACTTTAGATACATCAATAATTATTCAATTACAAACAAATGATAAAAGTTATAATTTTACCGTAATATAAGAATAATATAATATTTATTGCGCAGTATATTATAACCCTTATTAGTAATAATTTGAATTACTGTACAAATTTCAAATAAAAAAAGAGCAGGAGTAAAAAACATAAAATATAGAAATTTGCAAGGCTTTTAGTTCAGTTATTGCAATTTGTGAAAGATGCAACTAAATAATCAATCAGACAGAAATAAATATAAGCAAAAAAGAATAAGTAACACACGAAAGAGAATTATAAAAAAACACAATCGTAGATATTATAATTTTAAATCTAACTATATAAATGTAACAAATGTAATATAATTTTGAATATAACATAAATTAAGACACTGTATTTCATAATGGCACAAAAATGATGAACAGTTTAGTTCAGTGGCAATATAAATACATTTAAACGCGTTATTTAAATTAAACACAAATAAAAGGAAGTATCGTATTTGAATTAAAGTACACTGAACTAAGTATCAGCTAATTATAATATATCGTATAAAATGCATTTTTTGATAAAACGCTGTTTTAAGAATACGATGTTATTAATATGTTCAGGACAATTTCAAAAGTATAAATCAAGATCTTTTTCATCCTTTAACAGTCTTTTCAAAATGTAAAGATGTCTCGCAAATTTATAAAGTTAAGTAAACGAGATTTATACGAAATATTTTTAGATATTTATGTATGTATGCATGTATATGTGTGTGTGTGCGTATGTGAGTTTGTATGTATATATGCGTGTGTTTGTGTGTTTATTTATGTATATATGTATGTATGTATGTATGCTTGCATGCATGTATGTATGTATGTATGTATGTATGTATGTATGTATGTATGTATTATATTGTATATATTTAAATTAGTATTTGTGTTTGTATGTATGTTTGTATGAATTTTTGAATGTGTGTATATATTTCTATGTATGTGTAGAGTGTATATGTTTGCATGGATGTATGTACATATGTTTTTATATTTGTACAAATGTATGAGTGTGAATATATATAAATGTATGTATGCCTGTATTTATGTATGTATGTTTGTATTAACGTATGTATATATGAATGTCTGTTGGTACATTAGTTATAAAATTTGCTCATTTTTGCTACATTCAGAATAATCATTATTTTTAATTACACGAAAGTTTCTAGAACTATAAACACAGTTCAAATTAGAACTAATAGAGGTAAAGTTGTCCCACAAAAATATTAGCACTTAGATTAACTAATCTAATTAATTAATAATTAGATAATAAAAAATTAAAGAAAAACTATTTTGATTTTATTCATTTGAAACGAAACAAAAATTCAGTCGAAATACACGCATGTCTATGAAATACGAAATATGCACAAGGAAAGTGTGCGTAGATTCATCACTGGAAAGACAAATATTCTAAAATCTCACACAATTACTACAAAAAAGCATTTAATTAAGTCTTAAATAGGAACTATTAATTTTTAAAGAGGATAATAGATATGATAATTAATTAATGCAACTAGTCAATGTCAATTGATAATTAAAGAATTCAAAAATAAGAAAATTCATTGCCATTAACTCGCAGAAATATAAACTTTTCTATTTCTATCAATCTTTTGCGTTTAAAAAAGGTATCTTTATATAACGTAATATACAATCACAGTAGATACCTTATTAAATTAAAATAATAAATATAATTTTGCAGCTGAACTTGTAAAAAGCCTGACAATAATATTTGATAAATTTAACCGATTTGATTTTATAATAAATATCTAAACAGTTGAACATACATTTTTAAGAATATTTCAAAGCTGATTTAAATTCCAAAAAACATTAAATAATAATTACAAGAATACATTTAATCCTGATTTTGTGATTATTGTCTTAATAAATTATAATAATCTAACTACCCAGCTTTTAATGGTCAAATTAAAATTACATAAATTTGGATTATTCCATAAATTCTCACCTAAAATAACTCATTTAATAATGAATAATTGACCCGATTTAATCGACCAATTAAAATCCATTACAATTCTAAATTTGAACAATTTATTAATTTCACTTACAAAATTAAAACAACTAAAACGCTGATAAAGTTATAAATTTAATTAAAACACAACTCATCGAGAAAGTTAACCTAATTACTTGATATAACCTACTGACCCAGTTTTATGACCTAGTTTTAAGTTGACCTATTTAGAGAGTTTGCTGATGACCCGGATTAGAGCGCCGTTTTCATCTTTCAATCTTTTATTGTCTTCTCTTAAATCTGACCGAGAAGATTCTGCTATCTGTACCATTCCATAGATTTATTTTTTAATGATAAAATATAGAAAATTAAATCAAAACAAAGACACTTCTTAATCAATATGAATAAAATTAAATCACAAGTGTAATTACTGAACTAGACTATGTCATTATTTAATTGATCGATATAATGTAATAATGTATCAACCTTAAAATAAGTATTGATATATAAATAGAGTATCAATACTTATTTTAAGGTTGACCAAAATATTGATTAATGGCTTTAAAACTTAAAATTAAGCTAGTGATATTTAGCTTATCTCTCACAAATTTTGAAACTCTCAATTATAATAACTATCTAAGGTAGATATTTTTACCTTTGATATTTCAACAACATTTCAGATTAAAATATAGAAATATAAAATATAGAAATATAAAATATAAAAACGCGTGCCTTAAGCTCTTCCTCTAATTCCGATATCTTTCGTTCCAATGCTCGCTTTTCCTGCGATTGAGCAAAAATATATAGCTTTTTATTAAGTTCATGCAATGGCTTCAAATATAAAAATAACTACAACAGATTTCATACTAGAAGTGACCTTTTAGTATAAAAACAATGGTCGTTTACAAATTCAATATTAGTCAGTTAGTATTCAATTGTAGTTTGTAATACTAACTTTACTAACAATACTAATAACAATTTTATTGCCTCAAATTATTAAATAATATCTAACTGCAATTACCATCAAATTATTTAATATTAAATGTAAGTGTGTATATTACAACATTAACAATAACGTCTATTAATGTATTTAACGTTAAACGTAAATATTTGAATAATAGACTCTAGTATTATAATTATAATTAAACGTAATTGAATAAAAAAGAGCAAAAACTAAACCGTGTAAGTAAATCGCTGGTCTGTAGTCGAGTTAATAGAATCTGATATCCTGAGTAAAGAAGAAGAAGAAGAAGAACTAGAAGAGGTGCTATTGGTTCTAAGTAGGTCAAGCTGTGACCTGGTTTCATTAGATGAAATCTGCAGCTGCTTGAGATCTTTACGCAGCTGTTCATTGGTCAGTTTCTCTTCTTCATACAGCTACGATGTCAATCAATCAATCAATCAATCAAAATTAATCAGTTATTTAATCAATTACTCACTGTACAAATCATATAATCAATCCAATAAATTAGAAAAATCAATCACTCGATCAATCAAACAATCAGTCAATAATTCAATCACTGCAGAAGTCATTCTATCAATCCATTCATTCATTCGTTCATTAGTTCGTTCATTCATTAATGCATTCATTCATTCACTCATTCATTCGTTCGTTCATTCATTTATGCACTCATTTATTCATTCATTCATTCATATATAAGTAATAGTAATCCAATCGATTACTGCAAAAATCATTCATTCAATCCATACATCCATATATCCATCCATTACACAAATCACATATCATCCATTTTTACACCATTAAAACATCATCACCAACACCATCATCGTCATTATCATCATCTACATCCACCCACCTTCTTATAATCAACGTCTTTAGAGTGCGTAGCCGTTGTGTAAGGAAAATGCGTGAATGTAGAAGTGCCGCTTGATATCGGCACACTAGCCGTAGAAAGTCTACTTAATGCCGACGTTGGTCTAGTTGTAGACGCGTTACTTGAGTCTAACAAGGCAGCCGGACTGATGGCTCTACGGATCTCATTCTTTATCTAATCACAAAACAATAAAGTCAAAAAGGATAGAGTTGTTAGTTTTAAATTGGTAGTCTTCAGGTTCAAGTTTAAAATTTTATGCAGATGTTTGTTTCATTATAAGTGATAATTCGGCTGAAAAATGCAATTTTACATTTTATATATAATAATAATTCTATGGCTATATATTCATTTTCAGAGATAACTTAACTGATGTTAAACTTAAACTTAACTGATGCAAACACAAACTTTAATATGACGTCAAAAAATTCTTATAATGCAAACAAATGTAAATTCCTTTTCAGAAATCAGAAAAATATATATAATTTAATCTTTGCACCCAAAAGCCGCAACACTATTGACAATAAAGATAATGAAGATGATAACGTTGATGATGAACATGACGATGAAGATGATGATAATGATGACAACTGACATTTGTTTCCTGTTCCTGTTCATCATTACCCGAATCCCTTGAATCCGTATCTATACCCTCAACGGCAGACTAAATAAAAAAAATTATTTTATAAATTAAAACTTCAGACACTTATTACCTTACAATTGCAGCAATCTTATCTTTTACATTTCAATATTTCTTTTAACATTTTTTAATATTAAAATTTCAAACTGAAATCCTTTTTTCGCAATTTTTCTTGAACAATCTTGACTGTCCAAATGCCACACTCTATAAATTGACATTTAAAAATCAACGCAACAAAGGAAAATGACATATATGCGAAAAATGACAACTTATCACAAAAATTAAAATGAATAACAAAAACTGGATCATACTGGATCATAGACGATTCTTCCAGTGAGAGGACGTCCTTCTCTTTTTCTTCTTCTGTTGGCACTCGTTGATTTTTGACTCGACTCATCTTTACACGCGACATATACGAAAATATAACTAACTTATTTATTAATACTAATTTATTTATTAATTGTTAATACTAACATATCGATTAATAATAACTTATTAATTAATAGTCAATATGAATTTATTAATTAATGACAGCTTATTAATTACTACTATCTTACTAATTAATACTAACTTATTCATTAATACTAATTAATTAATTGTTAAAATTAACTTATTAAGAAAATAATAATTGCGTTATTTAGAAAATAACGCAAAAACTTACCGTCTTTAGGTTCCAGTTTCTCTCTACTCTTCCCTTCCTCTTCTACTCTTAATCTCGCTGCCTCCTCTTCACTCTTCCTCTTCCTCTCTTCCTCCTCTTCTGTCCTCCTCTTTTTCTCTTCCTCCTCTATTTTCCTCTTTGCCTCCTCCTCAGCTCTCTCCTGCAAGTACTTACTCCGAAATGACGACGTTGCCCTTGGCGATGATGGCGCACCGATTGACCCCAGTGAACCCGTCAAGGTCGTAGAGGTCATTGAGGTCAGATTACCGGCGCTGGACGAGACAGTTGTCATAGGCAACCGGCTGGCGTTTCGTAGAGACCCTCGTGTAAAAGCTAAGAAAGTAAGTAAGTAAGTAAGTAAGGTAAGTAAATTAGACAAGTAAGTAAGGTAAGTAGGTAAAAAATGCAAGTTTTTAGCAGTAATTTACATATAAACAATGCAAACTTTCTAAAACTATTCAAAATTTATTTACAACTTTAACAAAAGTAAAAAAATGAATCAGCATTATAAAATCATTTACAAACTGATTTATAAGAAAAAAATATGCAAGCAAATCAGCTTTATAGAAACATCAAGAAAGCGATTTAAAACAAAAAGGTATGAAACCAAGACAGACCTAAAGAAGTTGTACCAGCCACAGTATCACTCATTGTAGACACAACATTTTGAGATCGTCTATTAGATGCAGCCGTTAAGTCTGCTGTTTCACTGGGTGGCTGAATGACGGCATCGGCTTTCGGCTCTCTCGAATCTGAGCCGATGCGAGCCGCTTGTAGAGCTTCCTCGGCTTTTTCCAGGTCTTCCTTACATACTCCCTGAGAGTCGCATAAAAAAGGTATTGAAATAATTTAAATTTTATTATTTAATCTCTTTTTAATATTAACTTCATTCTTTACAATATAAATTGAACATGAAATTTAAAAAAAAAATTAAATTTAAGCTTAAATTGATTTAAAATCGTAATCTAAGTTGAATATAATATATTTTCTTTTATATTTCCAATGGATAGTACGGAAGGAATATTTTTGAATGGATTACATACTCTGCAATAATTTTTATGTAAAATTTAGCACAAAACCCTTGCTCATATTTCTACCTGAGTTGATCTCCTTGTCTCTCTCGCTCTCTTGGCCCGAGCTTTTCGCTCTACCTCCTTCTCTTCATCTCGTTTTGGAATCTCAAAAGATCTGAGACAAAACAAGCCAATAACTTTCATAAAAAATAACTTTCATAGAAGTTCGAGAGTTTCAAAAAAACGTTCAGTATATTTTAGCGCAACTTTGTATCATTTTGCAGATTGGATATCAATCGATAGAACAATATTCACGTAATAGAGTTATAGCAATGTATACAAAGCATATAATGCTGGTTAATAAAGCAGAACCTTAAAAAAATATAAAAACTAAAACCCAACCAGAAACACCTTAACCCAAACACAAAAACCTTAACCCAAACACCTTAAAAAACCTTAACCAAAAGCAGCAAGATATCACTAATCTAGAACTGAGTATCACGCATAAGTGTTTGTTACATTACTTTTTACTGCACTCTCTATGAATAAGAATTTTGAAATAGGCAGCAATTGGAGCAGAGGTACCAAGACAGATTTATGCTAATTTAACTGGGAAAAAATGCAACATGCAGAAAAAAAAGAAGCCAGTCAGTTGATTAACTATTAGTACATCAAAAAGGCATCAAACTATTAACTACTCATAAAATTCAAAAAACCGAAAAAACAATCCCAAAAATTTATATATAGATAGTTACAAATTAAGGAATAAAACCTTTAATGCCCCAATGACTGTGTCTTAGAAATATTGCAAATATTTGTGAATATTTGTAATAAAATTACAAATTGAGTAAATATTTATATAATATAAAACCCAACAAAAATACACCTTTCTGCATAGCCTACCTATGTAAAGCAAAAACAAAAATTCACCTTTCTTCATATCCTACCTATATAAAACAAATACAAAAATCCACTTTTCTTCATATCCTACCTTCTACTCGCAATAGCCGCAAGTGCAGCCGTCGTAGACTCACTCAATAACCCCGCACCAACTCGGCTACTTGGCTCTCCCTGTGGCTCCCCCACACCATTAGCCGCTTTGTTTGCTTCTATCAACTGCCGTCTCCTTTGTAACTGCGCGGATGGCTGGAATTCCAACTGGACCACTGGACCTTGAGACCCAATGGTTTGACCCGGTAATTGGACCATCGCAGACGATGACCCAGTGGTTGGACCAGGTTGAACCCCCCTTGAAACTGGGGCCACATTTTGGGTAGTTGTTTGAATTCCTGTTCGTTTTACCGGCTGTACCCCGGGGTTCAAATGAGCCCCAGTGGATACTGCTGCTCCAGATGGATTCCCAGACAAAAGTGAAGAAGTACTTGGCAAGGTTCGAGGCGCTGATGATGTCGCAGAATTGTTTAATCGTGATGATACGATAGCGGTTCCGTTGTTTGTTCTGGCTGAATATCGCGACGTTAATTCGTTGAATCTGATTGAAGCGTGAGAAAAAGGGGCGTGTTTTAAATGGACGAATCCAACGCGAGAGAATGTTAGAAAGCGGATATGGATTTAAAATAATTGGATATTTGAAATGTTAGTAGAAGGAAAGAGTCAGAAATCAAACAAAGCAGCGTGGTTGAAAAAAATGTAACAGGAAGTAGTCACACTGACACCATGCATTTACAGTCCGTAAAAAAACTATTTATTTATATATTTATTTATTTAAATTCAGCTATTTATTTGAATATTTATTTATTTAAAGATTAATTTATTTAAGAGATTTATGTAGAAAGGTAAAAAGAGAGATAATAATAAAGAATAAAGGAATTAGATATATGAAAAAAGTTTATGATTCATTTAATTTTAATTCAACTACTTCATTTTTTCTGAACTTCCGTTAAACCGTTTTTCATAATAATTTTTAACACTAAACGGGCAAGAATTGACTACAATTGCGCTATAAAAATTGATTTATTTAATAAGAAAATATAACAAAAACATTAAAATTTACATAACATTACAGTGAACTGTTTATTTAGCTTACTTTTTGCTGATCATCAAAAACTTTTCAAATTGGCAACAACGCAAAATTTCCGTAATGATTTTAAGTCTTTTTATTATTAACCATTTATAAATTCGATTATTCACAAATAAAAGAAAGACCAGGATGAATGCAATTATTTCCGATATAAATTAAATACCAATATTTAAAAATTAAAGATGCACTTACCTATTTTTAAATTCCGTATCATCGCTACCGCCCCCTGCAAAACTATCGGGTCTCTTCGTCGAAACAGGCTCCTATAAAAAATCAAAGAAAGTTTCAAAATCATAAATCAATATTTACTAGTGAAAATAGAATCTACTAGTATCACTGTATAAATATAAATTAATAAATAGATTAATCGGATAAATACATCAATTAAAGCATTAAATAGGAGTAGATTCCATGATTCTTTTCATAATTTTGCTATAAAGAAAAAATCTACACACGGTATTTTAAAACAAAATCAAGTGGACATAGCAAGGGAAGAGGAGATGGGTTATGAAATATAATATAATTAACTAATATAGATAGATACAGATTAACTGATATAGATAGATTAACTGATTGGAAGTGCAAAAACAAGATGAAAAAATCCTGGAATTATCTAATAATCATCGAGTATAAATATCTGAAAATTATAATTTTACCAGGCTTATTACGCATAAAGATAATTTAATTTAAAATCTCTATTATCTTAATATACAAATTTGTCCCAAACATAGCTGCCAATATTAACGTCTTACTACTAAAGGGCGCAGCGGGCTAGCGATATAGTGCGATTAGTCAACTATAAATTGTTGTTTTATAGTTAAAGTAAGAAATTATCAAAAATTAATTCTGTTTTATGAATTAGAAATAATATCAAATATTTGAACTTTTGAACATTTTGAACTATATTGAACATTTTGTTAGATGAAAGATGGGATCAGTAGAAAGCAAGAAAAAAGAAGAGAAAATATTTAGAAATCAAAGAACAAAGAATTATGAAAAGAATAAAGATGCATCAA
>JAQIXG010003524.1:0-14652 GCA_034700105.1 Oconnorella tubifera | reverse complement strand
AGCTCGATAGCAATTGTTTTTGCTTTCTAGTAGCCTCTCAAACCATTGATTTATAATTCTAGAATTGATCGCATAATTTATATTTGTATTGTATTGAGTTTGAAAATAAATAAACTAACTAACAAGAACAAAGAATTACATAATTCACTGTTAAGCACTGCCTCCCCCTCCTTCTCGTCTTTAGAATCTATAGTAACAGAAGGAACATGGGTTTATAGTAACAAAATTGTTCTAAGGATAACATTATTGTATATTTGAAGGAATATTAGAGTTAAACGCTAGTGCACATTTCTCTCAATAAAATTGAAATAAACATTATCAGGCTTACGCAGAAAAAGAAAAAAATTTGGCTAATATCACATGAATAATTGATTTAGAAGCATTAATATAATGTAATGTTATAGTTTTACTCACAATGAAGTTTTTTATTAAAATAACCTGGCTTTTTTATACCCGGAACAAAATTTGTTTCCTTTTGCATTGAGCTAATCACATTCTTATAATGCTCGACTTTTTTCCTACTCTCCTGTCGTCATTGTGCAAAAAACTTTAAAAAGTAATATTATCTATTCATTGAGTAATTGGATATTTCTCACGAATATTAAAATATTTTCGCTGAAACGTTTTAAGAAGGCGTCGCGTCTTCAATGTCGTCTCACTGACCTTCATAATTTCATGATTGCATTTTTATTATCTGTTTTATTTAAGTCCGGTTGCGTATTTGTAGATAATACATCTCCAACGTATTCGCTCAAAGTGTAGAATAAACGGCAACAGGAAGAAAAAACGCAAAAATAGAATTTATTACATACAATTGAAGACTGAAAATAGCATTTATATTTATGACTAAAATAGACAAATTAGTAGATGAAGTATTCATTTGACGTATCACTTGTGGATGTGGCATGTCAATGAACTGTTATAAATTTATTACAATGGTCTTACATACGATGCACTAATTTTTTATGACTGGTACAACAGAGAGTACTCTAGCGACCCAGTTATTATATTACTGAATATTACCGCCTCAATGTATTATTTACGCACTGACTTTTATATTAGCAACGCTCTCCTGCTTCCGAAGTTTTGGCTATATTGGAAAATAATTTACAAATGTGCTTATAACGCTCTCTTTTACAATAAAACAGCGCTATCACTGGTCATATATAAATTGATAAATGATAGCAATCCACAATAATAGAAAAAAGTGCATCACAGACATTAAAATATGTCTGTTGGTGTAGGATTTCTATGGCCCACCATGTATAATACTTTTACGTGAAAACGCAGAAACTTAGAAGATTGCACTATATGAGATTTAATATTTAGTAAACTTTCCTTCAGTTTCAACTTTAAGTTTGAATAAAAAAATGAATATTTATTGAATATTTGTTGCACAACTAAAACTCTACACGTTGAAATGACTTGCTATAGATTACTTTCTGGATCTGAAAGGATCAATTGACAATCATAATTCATATTCAAGAAGTAATCCACTGTTTTTGCGACATTATTATTTAATGCTCATTTATTGATTGTTTTTCTGTGGAAAAGTTTTTGAGTTTATGATGAATTATTTGCTAATTTAAGAAATAAATTCGCTTTGATCAAATTGATTCTTATAATACAAAAATAACAAAATATTAGTTGAAATTTATTTTTAGTTATTTCTTGAAAAGAAAAATTTAAACACTTGTATTTAACAAAATTTAAATCATTGTTATTTGGAATAAATTGCAAATCACATATTTATGTAATTTAATTAATATTCATATTGTAAAGATACAATATATGTTCAGACACGTGAGTTTAAGGAATTTATTTTTCATTCTGCACTTTATTACGTCAAGAACAAAATGTAGCAGTTTTATACGGTTACAGTTTTCATAATAGTTAGCTTAAATTTAGTTCTTTTTTAATTTAAATTGAAATATAACAGATAGAAATTAATAACATATCTACCTACTTTATCTTTATTTCGTTAAAACGTATTGTTGGGTTTTAAAAGTAAACAAAGGTTTGTCTTATGATTTGTTAGCTTAAATAGTACATGCAAGAAATGCGAGAGATGCGTCTGATAAATCTAATTATTCTTATTGAGTTAATTCTGAAAGAAAAAAAATCATTGAATCTGTTCAAAAGTCCATGGTATTAGGCTGCATTTGTGTGATTTGTGACAGCTATAAAAACGCATGTTGTTGAATAAAAGCATCAGTAACTGTTGTAGACATATATATTGGCTACGTTGCAGCTGCAACCATATCATGTATCGTATTATAAAGCTATCGTTGATAAAAGCTTTAGAAATAATAACTGTACACTTTTTTAAGTTACTACAAGCGAAACGTCATGATTAGTTAGCAAAATAAATAAGTTATCGTGAAAAGTTATGTTACAACGGAATAATTATTAGTTTAGTGCTGTCATTATTCTATCAATCATGTCATTATTCTATCAATTAGAAAATGTAATTTTAAGCGTATTAAGTTAATTTGTAATGAAACTAATATCGAACATTTTAAATCAATGACGTCTATTTCTATTCAAGGACAGATAAAATCAAAATTCTCCTGACAATTAATCTTATAGTGACCTATGTAACTTAATCATAAGTAACTTAATCATAAGTTACATAGGTTTGTAGAGTGTATAAATAAATATTATGAAAGATTTTAATGAAAAGAAGATACGAATCTTAATGTTTAATGTAAGCTTCGAAGAGTAACCTTCGACTATGTGATTACTTAACTACACATAATCAGTTTTTAGATTTGTTTTATTTATCTGAAAGGAATTAATGATATTATTTAAATAAAATAAATAATTTGTATGTTATCCTAACGTACGTTGTCAGATCGCTAACAATTCCGAGTTGCGGAAAATAAATGCCCCGGGTGAGGATCGAACTCACGACCTCCAGATTGCTCAGCTTTTGGATTATGAGACTGACGCGCTACCGACTGCGCTACCGAGGCTTACACACTTACAATTATTAAACTAGCAATGTATAATTAATTACTTATTAGTAATTAATTTTACAATGTAAAATTAATTACTCTATATAACATTGTCTTCTAAATGTTCAGATGTATGAAATCACTGATAGCTCTTATATATAAGTAAACATATTTATGAATTCGCCTGACTGTCAAAATCTATTCATAAAATAGTTCTTCAAAATGACATGTGATATTATCGAGTCTCAACTTAATTCTACATTCGAATACAACACCAGTGCAACATCTACCTGCACCGTTGATATTCACTTCAGACCAACAGACGGAGAGGTGCATCGAAGCGATTCATGCAAATTCTTTACTTTTCTACTTTATTCAATCTTCATGGGGATAATGTCAACAATTGGTCTTTGCGGAACTATCTTTGCATTTTTTGTTCTTCAAATTAACCTACGTGGTTCTCCTGTTGTCGCGACATTTCTTCTTCGAGTACTTTCTCTGTCTGACGGTATCTTTCTTACATTATGGCTTATTCATTATTCTCTACGTTATCTCATGGACTACTACTACCTTCCCTTGAACGTATCCTGGTTGTATCTCCGCGTCGGTTCTTTCCCGATGCTCTACATGGCTCAATCATTCACCATCTGGACGGTCGTCGTCATCGCTTTCAATCGATATCTCGCCGTCTGCATGCCGTATCACGCTATTAAATACTCTAAGTTGAGAAACTTTCAGAAATTAATCCTAGCTGTTTTTTTATTTTCAATCGCTTCTAATCTGCCCCGGTATGCCGAGCTGGTCGTTGAGTGGAGAGTGGACGGACGCGTCACTTGGAATCGTACGGCTCTCTTCCGTAACAAGATCTACGAATTGGCTTACACGGATACTTTCTATTATCTCTTTTCGTTTGCCATTCCCTTGTTGATATTATTTATACTGAACACTGGAGTGCTTGTGGCGTATAGAGCCTCGCAAAAACGTCGCAGTCGACTATTGACGAGAGAAGCAGCTGATGACAATCAGATATCATACGTAATGATAATGGTCATCGCTGTGTTTATGTTTTGCCAGACTCCAGCTAAGGTATCTATTATTTGCTAGTTGTAACCCGTCAAAATGACGGGGGGGGGGGAAGGGTAGCTGGGGCGAGGGAGGAAAAATATAGTAAATTTATATGACGTCATGTGATTGTAAGTTTAATTCTTTCATTAGGCCTACTTATAAACTACTTTAAAGGTTATATTTTATAAAAAAAATTCACATTACGTCATGTGATTGTAAATTTAATTCATTCATTAGGCCTAGTTATACACTTTTTATTATACACTTTTCGAAAGGTTATCAATAGTTTATAATCTTTTCTCATTACGTCAGCGTTATATCCAGACCAACATACTAATATCTAGAGAATTATTATATAGTGGAAAAGTATTATATATCAATTCATTATATTTATTTCTCAATTAATAAAAAGTAAAAAATACAAGAAAGTATAGTACTAATACTCAATATTAAGCACTAATCAATCAGTTCAATATAAATAAGTATAGATCCCAGTGTAAATGAATATTTGATACGACTTATAAATACTTGTTAATTCAGTGTTTGAAATCAACTTTTAAAAATCAAAATTTGTTTTCTTGAAACATAAAAGTTAACAACAGAGACAGAAAGAGACAAAACGGTGACAGAAATAAAAAACAATTTTCTAATGAGTCTGAAATGATTTAAATTATTACTGAAACATTGTAGATAGTACAAATGATGTGGAGTTACTATTTTACTCGCTGCGATGAAATGTACATTAGATTCTACATGATACACATCAGTAACTCGCTCGAGGCTCTCAACTCTTCTGCTAATATCATCTTATACTTTTTCTTCTATCCGCGTTTCCGTGCCGCTCTCTGTAAAAGGGTCCACGGCGGATTGCGAGTCGAAATTAACCAAAATGAAAACGCGGAGAGACAAAGTCGAAGAATAACCCTTCCGTCCACCATCTTGCGTACGCCGGATGTAGTTTACGTCGAATGCTCGATGTTACCAAAGACTAACACCGACAAAGTAGCACTAGAAGCCAAACAGGTAGCCGGGTGCACTTTGAGTGAAATTCAAGAATGCGCTTTTGATGCCAACGGGGTGAAATCTAGTTTCAGAAATACGAGTCAACAGGAAGAAAATGAGCCGAGAGGTGTGAGGTAGTTATAGTTAGTAAATATCAGATTACTTAAAGTGATAAACAATCATGGTCATAATAAATTGTTATAGTGCTATCTGAATAATGTTTTCATTGCTCGAAGCGTTGAGAATGTATCGGATAATGTGTCCTAAAGTCTTTTCTTTTTAATTAGCACAATATCAACTTATTAAAATGATACGATAATGGAGTTCTATTGTTTCATTTTAAAGGCTTAATAATTTTATGACACTTACTGTAATGTTGCACGTCAAATATACTTATTGTTTTCAATTAATCATAATAGATAACAACAATATATAATTGTTGTTATCTATCAATCTTAAGTCAGTGCTGTTTCAGTCATTCCAAATGTCATGGGCAAACTATTTTCTCACAATTTTATTTTAGATTTTTATAGTCATTTAATAATCAAGCTAGCTACTCTCAAATAACTATCTTGATTGATAGTATCAAGAACAATCTTCCTAAAATATTTTTAAGATTTTTGAAACAAGCTGATAAAATGTCAAAATAATCGAAGCCCAATTAGATTATAATGAAAAAGTCTAAAATTACTTAGAGTTACATTTTAATAAAACTCTTCGGTTAAGTTCATAAATACACATAAAAAATTATATAACTTACAATCTCTCTTACTATTATTGTTTCGAACAATATTTTTAACAGGGCATAAAAGGTAGGTTTTTTTTCATGGCTTCAATTAGAAGCTTTTATTATTCACTCAAAGATATCAAGACTCCTGGTCCATAATGTACAGTATTATACACACAATTTTTTATACTTCTTGAGCTTCTTGTCAAATCGGTTTAATTCTAATCAAAGTTGAGTGAGGGACATTTCCCACCCGGAAATTTTCCCCTTTTAAGGAAAAACTTTCCAATTAAAATGGGAAATTCTTGAACTGGGAATTTCCCACAGTTTCCCATCGGACTATTTCTTTATATTATAAATATCGAATCGTAATATGTATCATTTATAAGATTCTTTTTTATTAATTAGTTTCATTCTAATTTAGTTTAGAAGCCTAGTGTTATCTGTGTAATACATGCTTTTATTTACATATATATAAAAACATGTATTTCAATGTATTTCTATGCAATCTTTGTATCTATGTAATGTTACCTGTTTATTTTCACCTTTAATTTAGAATTACATTAATTAAAAATGAATTTATAAAAAATAAATTAATCTGCTATAACTTATTACTTAATCAATTAATGACTTTTGTAAATAATAATTTTAATTAGTATTCATTTCAAATAAAACATTTAACAACAATTTCTTTAAAAGTTTAATCTTGATTATTAGATCAAAATTAGCTTAAAAACTACTTAAAAACTTTGATCAAAATTAATTAATGAATATCCCAGGATTCCCATAAAAAAGGCTTAAAACTGTCTCAAAATAAACAATAGTAGGATTGAAAATAATGCAAAATTGACATTTAACTGTAAAATTGATAAAATAGTGAAAAACACAAAGTTCAGAATTATAAAATTATTTTATAGTTGAAAAATGAGTGAATAATCATAAAAGATCATTCGTCATAAGCAGTACTTACAGATAAATTGCTTTATGTGTACTTTATCCCTTTTTAAATTAAAAAATACTCTAATACTTCAAATTTACTCCTGATGATTTTTTTTTAACAGATATTGTATAGTTTGATACATGTATTTATGTAATACTGAACTCTGCAAGGACGCAGAGAATTATCTGATCTGCCTGATTTTTGATCAAACCTTGAACGGTATAGACTCCCTGCAACACAAAAATGCACAATACATATTATTATTCTGCTCCATAATTTAAAATAATCACGTTCAGAATATGATATATATTTTTAATTATCATACTAAGTTTTTCGTGTGTTTTTGAATCATTCATTTAAATTATGAAGAAATTATGAAAATTAAAAGAAGCAACTCAAAGTTCAAATCATTTTTTATCTCATTTATTTTAAATAATTTCTCAAAATAGTTTTTCCTATTATAGCATTAAAAGTAATCCTTCCATCCACTCACATCATTGAGCTTTAGCATTTATTCTTTCATTTCAGACAAAAACTTGAAAAAAAGGTGTGCAGCAGTTGAGATATAAATATAAAATATTATAAATGAGGTTATTCTATATTTACCTTTGGCAAATAATTTGGTATTTTTATTTCTTTGTCGAATTTTGTTAGTCCTACTCTAATTGGACAGAAAATGATTCTGTTTTTTTCTCCATTTTCCTTAGCGCATAGATCCCAGTGACTTCTATAAAGTTCAAAGCCATTATACAAACATTTCATGTATATTAAACCTCCGGTAACATCAACATCTGAAATAATGTAGAACATATAAATATAAATTGAAAACAAATATACATATACATATATTTTTTAGTTTATTCGCAAAAAACTCAATATATTGAGTTTTTTTATATTATATTTTTGATCTTTTGAATAATCAAGGAGGCAATCTTCACATTGAATTTGAAAAGTACTTTACTTTAAAAAAATACATTATAAACTTTAATGAACTTTGGTATCATAAATGAAAATTTATTAATTTAATTCACTCTACATTATATAATAAAAAAGCAATATAAAAGTTAATATACAGAAAGCTAATAGTTTTAACAAGTATGGCAACTAAAATTCCGTTGAAAACATTAAAACATTAAATATCAAAAAGTGTCCTGAGAAACTGTCCGAGAAGTTCCCAGCACTGCAGCCGCATTAGCCCGCGGCATGTGTTTTAATGTTCACAATCACAAACTTTATATTTTTTGATAGTTTTCGAAATTATACCGAATTATTAACTAAATTTAAATTTATTTGATACACAGTATTGATAGTGACTCAATTTTTAAAGAAAATATTCTATTTGAGTTGCTCATTAATTCCTTTTATATAAATATTTGTCTTAACTTTTAAAACTAATCATATAAAATGACTTGATAAAAGAGTGGGCAAATTCTGACGATTACAGGGAGAGTAGATATGTGTAGAATCATGATCCGACGAAACGGCCCCGACAAATTGACCCCTATTGTTAATTCTTAGGGTTTGAATGGATGCTACAATTTTAGTTAGGGTTAGTATTGAGTGCTAGGATTAGGGTTCAGTTTAAGATTACTTAGGGTTGGAGTAATTAAATGAATTAACGGGGCCGTTTTTTGGGGTACCGTATAGAATACATACATAAATACATGCATACCTAGGTTTGTTTCTTAAAATTTGGCTAAATTACACCATACTTCTATGTTTCAACACAATGCTTTTATGTGTAGCAGCAAATTAATATTATGCACAATTAAATAGATGTAATGACCATGGCACATTTCAATAGTGCCATGGTCATTACATCTATTTTAACTTTAAACATTGATAAGATTATTTGTTTAGTTCAACAAGTTCCTGGAATCCATCATAAATGGAACATTAAAATAGAATGTGATGCAATTACTTATAAATTATTCAATACATGACGACTTTCAAGTAATAATCTTCTTAAGATTTCAGTGTTGTACCACTTTGCACTTTTAAAATATTTAAATACAAACCAAAAGTGGCGTTTACGTGAAGTCTTGAGGTTAAACCACCGTTGACGTCATCCTTAAGCAATATCAAACGTCCTTGCATTATTCTCGTTTTCTCATCTTGAATTTAGAAAAAAATTCATTCCAAAATAACAAATAACTACTCAGGCTAATTAGTTTAATTAACAATCAAATATTTTCTCTAAATATTATTCATATTAATTCATTAAGTACACATATCATTAAACAAAGCTTAACAGTATAACAAAAAATAAAACTAACACTGCTATTAGATAATAAAATAATATTTATTTAGACGTGCAGATTTTTAAAGAAAATAAATATGAAAATCATATTTATAAAACAATTAATTTAATTTTAATGAAATCTTCGAGTAAAGTTAAAGATTTCCATATTCATTTACATTCACGTGTAATTACTAAAATTGAATTATTCGCAGTGATTTGTACCAGATTTCTATTGATTAACTTCACTTCGGCTAGGAGCGCTAATAAGTTTTTTATTGATCTGAAATCAGTTCATGGAGTCTTGACTTTAAATTGTTTCAAATCAACTTCAATGACTTCCTATCTCATATTATACTATAATATTGTTAACATCCTTATTACCGTTATTAATTAGGCCTACTCAATTCTATAGCCAATATTTTAGCCGTTGTGTAATGATATATGATACTGACGTTAAGTAAATCACGGTAAAGAGTGTAGTGCCGAAAAGCTTTATTTCTTTGATAAGAAAACATGAATAAATGTTTATTTTAAAACGATTTATTTTGAATTCTAAAAATGATTTGTCGTTGGATATCTTTTAATGGACATATACCGATTTGTAATAAATCGTTATTGACTTCTTTAAAAAAATCATTTTTATTAGAATTATTATAACTTCGATATACGGAATATAGCAATGCAGTTTGACATAATAAAAGCAATATAAAAGTTAATATGCAGAAAGTTAATCGTTTGAGCAAGTAAGGAAAATAAAAAATTCAGTTGGCAAACGTTAAGACGAATTAAAAAATGTCTTGGGAAAGCTTTCTTTAATATTAGTAAGTTGTTATTTTACTTATTATTTATATTATTTATAGGTGAAATTTATGACATTGGCCCTGCAATTTTCCTACCACAAGTGTTGTATATTTCGCCAATTGATACATAATTGTGATCTTCTATCCATTTGTCCCAGAGTTGCTGAGATTCATTATTGACATCTGAATCAAGCTTTTGTATTTTATCTCCTTGTTTATTCGCTGCTATAATCTCCTCAACCGTCGAACGATGGAACAATGAAAAGTATATTGCCAAACTTGACACCAGCAATATTAATATCAAAAGAATAACATTCTACAACAAATATTGAATATCTTATTTCATCACAATTATTTCGATAAGATGTCAGATTACCCAAACTGAAAATTAAATTATATTTCATAGACTATAAATTTGGAAAATCGATGTGAAGAAATCTATTTAAGACAAATCGAAGAAAAGTAATCTTTAAATTATACAATATTTTTTATCAAAATAAATAAAGTAATTAAATTACAATTATCTATTACATTTTGGTTATTTATTTCTTCGATATATTTTATAAGTTAATATTGTTAATTTTTTCTATCAATCTTTGTAGCTTAATAGGTCAAATTTTCTGATAACATGTTTAAAAAAGTGTTATAAAAACATTATACTTTAATCATTATTATTTAAATATCATTCAAAATATTTCAATTTTGTAATGTATAAATAATATTATTATTTGTGTAAATAATATTGCAAAATAATTTTCTTTCCTTGACCTATTGTTTCTTTATTTTATCCTCAAACAGTCCTCTTCAATTTAAAAACAGTGGATTTAAAATATGCTTTTAAATCTGTTCTATCCGTCGATCTTTGATATTTTTAATTTATTTTAATGCCTCAAATATAAACTTAATTAAATCTGATTTTAAATATATTTAAATATTACATTGAATAGTTTTGTTATGATAAATTGAATATAACGAAACTATTAATATCTAGTTATAATAGTTTCGTTATATTCAATTTCGTTATATTCAAGTCTTAAATAATATAGATATTGTTGAAGATTTGAGTTTTACTCAAATCTTAAACTAGTTTTTAATAGTAAAAACTGTTTCAAATCGATTTAATCAACAGTAGGACTGTTATTACCGTAATTTACATGTAGAAGTTTACGTAGAAATCTGAATCCATACAGAGCCCACATGTAGTCAAAGTAAGAAAACTGTTTTACTATTTCGACTTATTAAAGTATCATTTTTACCAAAAAATAGACATTAGGCAAATTTATTAATATTTAAGATATCTAAAATAGCATCTGTTTAAGTTAAGTTAACTCGCTAGCTGTCAGGTTATAGTCGTTAAAATACAAAAAAGAAAACATAGTGTTGTTTGGTTGTGACCAATTTATTTAATAAGTATATCAGTTGAAGAAGAACAAAAAATGATAATGACTTTTACATTTATCTCGTAAACATAGTAATGCTTTTGGACGACAAATACTAATGAACTCTAGATTTTCAATTTAAAGAATATCGATTCGCAACAGCTAACCGTTTAAGATATGCTTTATAGTTCAAACGACTTCTTTAGAAATAAACTTTGTATCATTATATTAAATATTAATGCTAGAATGTTAGAATAATATAACTCTGATTTAATCAGAAGACAATAAAGATAAGATAACACTAATTATTCTTGCTAGTGGTGATTATGATAATAATGATGATAATGATTCTATCAGAGATGACGATAATGAACACTTACATATTTACATAAATGATGGCGCAATGCACATGACATTGTCTGATATTCATAAACCATGTTATGCAGATACAACTGATATTTTGTTTTATATTTTATGAAAAATCAATGACTGTTACTATTGGATTATACACTTTATGTTTTATTACACTATGATGAACAATCAATGCATTTTCAACATGGAGCGACCTGCATATAATCACAATATAATAGTATCAATGTCATGAGCTAAGATAATTTTTATGGCAAGCTGCTTCAATTAAATTTACCTATTGAGTAACTGTTAACTACATGTTTAAGAGTTAGTCAACACATTAATTTGACAAAATAGAAATTTATTTCACGAATATTATTGTAAATTTCTTTATTTATTATTAAATAAATAAATATAATATTTGATTCATGATCTAACTATATGTAAGCTTCATAATATATAGCCTAGTTATACAATATCAAGCAATCAGAAAGCAAATTATATCATTTAAAAAACTTAAACGATGCATTTATAAATAGAAATAAATGCTCAAATTTACTTCATAACGTTAAATAAGAAATATTTTATGTATATTTCATAAACCAGAACAGAGCTATACGTTCTTGAGGTAACAGCCTTTCATAAACTGCAACCTTATAAATTAACTTTTATCGATTTCAGTGTTCTCGAGAATACGCTAACGCTGTATAATGCTGAATAGGACCAGGTTAATTCAAACAAAATTGCTATAGCAAAATTGTCATTCATTGTTCAAATATGTAGAATTTTAACTCTGTGTACAAATTGCAATATTACAATGCCTCCCGTAATACACTTGATAATAATAATGAAATTATTATCAACCGTTGAAACTTCTTAAATCTAAATTTATATTGACATCACATGTAATTTACAATCAAAAATTGTTTGATAGTTTGATAATGAATAACGTGAAAGACTTTTTCGGAAATCTACTCGTTACAGTTGGACTTACTAAACCAGAAGTTGAACTAAGCGATTTTCAAAAAGCGAAGTTATTGCATGAATTCAGGACATTTTACGGTACGTAACGTTTAATCAGATTTAAAAACTCATATTTTTAGTGATCATTTCGGAGACAAAAACAATAGTTCAAATTTTAACAAATTTAGATTCTTACTATAACAAAAAGTTTGCATATAGGTATACAACATTGCTAGTCATTATAGTTATTCGAAATTTCCACAAGGAATATATTATTTTATAAATCATTTTTACTTTAAATATCTGAAATTTATTTATTCTCTAAAATCAATGTAATATTATTATCTCAATTTTCTGCGAAATGAAATTGTATAATATTATTGTGCAATAATTTAATATATCAATATTAAATTAAAATAATAACACTGCGCAAAAATAAAAATCTTTGATTTTTAACTAAATTCAATTCAAGTAATGAATTTGAATGTGAAGTAAGCTGAAAAAAAGCTTGAATAATTTAATGAACAGTTTTCATTGACAATGTTATTAAAGCTGACCAACTTCAGAATACATGATAGCGTTGTTGAGGAATGATATTGAGAGAGATTGGGTCTGTTATGCCTTCAACTGATAACTATGCATATAGCTATTGTATTTATAACAAATTAAGTAAACCATTTAATTTCTAAAAATGAATACTTAAATATAAGACTAAATTATATTTTTAGATGTCAATAAAGATGGTCGGTTACAACGGAAAGATTTTGAACTGGCAAGAGACGTAAGCTGCACTTTTATTTTTCAAGTTATTCTACGGGTAACAATAAAAAATTAAATTAATATAATTAAAGTAGGCCTAACTATTATAGCGACTACAGAAGCTGCAAACTAAATATTTTTAGATATTATTTATAATTACTTCATTGATTTCGAATT
The DNA here is from genome assembly GCA_034700105.1 of Oconnorella tubifera. Classification (NCBI taxonomy): domain Eukaryota; kingdom Metazoa; phylum Annelida; class Clitellata; order Enchytraeida; family Enchytraeidae; genus Oconnorella; species Oconnorella tubifera. The sequence goes on along the minus strand of JAQIXG010003524.1, from coordinate 1,290 downwards.
ATTTTTCGCATTGTCTTATCATTGATTAGTATCGCAAACACATTTTAAAGTATACAATTAAATTAAGCTTTGCAATTTATTTTCTGAAATTAATATTGATTTCATATTCAGAAGAAGGAGCATTAGTACTTATAATTTTACGATAAATATTATTTTACTGTATAATATAAAGAAATATGCACATTTCAACAGAAAGTTAGAGCTATTTAAGCTTCGAATTATAAACAAATTGGAGTACTATGTATATTCTACTAATTGTAAATATTATTTTCAAAATAACATATGGCTTAAAAGTCAAGAGCTGCTGCGGTAGGAATTTTTATTATGTCTTCTGAAGCAAATCTGCACTAAAAGTGGATGGAAAGAAAATTCGGACAAGTCGATCCATTGTCGGCAGTTATTCGTTGATCTGTGGAAAAATCTTCAGGACACGGCCGATCGCGACGGTGATGGAGAAATTACGGAATCCGAATGGGTAAATATGACGTCATCAAGTGACGTAATGTAAAGTTGTCCTAGAGCTGATAACTTTATTTTTGATGTAAAATATAATAATCAAAATTATGTAATTTTTTTATTTTTTTTATTTTTATTTAAATTATTTCTTCTCGTTATAGAGTTAGCTTCTATTTCATTATTACTAGGGATCTTGTTAATCATAAAATGACGACACACAAAGAAAGATTTATTGCGCTATCTGTTTTATTTTTGAAATATTCTAAAATTTACTAGATCAAAGCCCAATAAAAAAATTGCTTAAAAATCATATTTATATTATATAAATAAAAATTTAAATACTAACAATCCTGTATTAATCTCGTTGTTTACAATGGCATAAGCCTAACATTTGTAAGAAGATACATATATGATTGTAAAATATTAACAGATAACAGAGTCCTACATTTAATGATAGTTAACTGATTCATTTTCTAACAACGCAATAATTAAATATTTATTTAATGAATTTAGTATAATAGTCAATTTACAATTCTTGTTGTTATTGTTTTGTTTATTTTTTAATTTTCCTTGTTGATTATTTAGCTTGCTCTTTGGTTGAACGTGATCAAGGTTAAACAAAACTTTGAGAAAAAAGATTGTTTGTCAAGAAAATCAAAAGAACCTGCTCACTCTGAAATAGAACTACAAGGGGATGAAAGTTCAATAGATTCATGTATACCAAGCTGGTTCGAAAATTACATCGAATATAAATTCAATTTACTCGATAGAGCAGGTAGATTACATTTTGTGTGCAGACGACTTATTTACTTCTAATGCATTTTACATATATTG
>JAQIXG010003523.1:0-14655 GCA_034700105.1 Oconnorella tubifera | reverse complement strand
TAGACTGACCCATTTATAGACTGACCCATTTATAGACTGACCCATTTATAGACTGACCCATTTATAGACTGACCCATTTATAGACTGACCCATATATAGACTGACCCATTTATAGACTGATCCATTCCCCCCGCCTCTAAATATAATCCTGTCACTCATTTCTGGTTAAAAATTGATATTGCAATATTGATTAAACAGTTTTTCTAATTTTAGCACCAAGTCTCGTGTAAACATAAACATAGCGATGAGGGGGGAAGTGAAACAAGAACAAGAAGAGATGAGTAAGAACATTGAAGAAGATCGCTCTGCTATTGTACAGGTCTGAGGGAGGGAGGAGGGGAGGGAGTAAGAGAGGGAGGGACCTAATTTTTATAATTTATAAAGTTAAATATTGTACAACGTATCATGAATGAAATTCAAATGATATCCAATATTGTTTGTGTACGTGTATGTGTGCGTGTATGTATGTATGTATGTGTGTTTGCATATATGTATGTAGGCCTCGATTGTACGTATAATGAAGTCTCGACTGAGTCTAAGTCTTCAAGAACTGATAGACGAAGTCATCAGTCAGTTAAGTCATAACTTTCAAGTACAAGTAGCATACATTAAGGTGAGCTCTTGCTTTATTATCAGACTTATTAAAGGGTGCAGCAAGTCAGCGAATGGTTATATATTGTAGTCCTATTAGCAAAAGTTTATAATTTCTACAGCATTGGTATGAGTAGATTGCAATGGTTGATGAAGAATAAGCAATTTTTGACTTTTATTCTTTCTTTTAATTAAGATTAAATAAAGTTAATTACGTATAACTTGGTATTTTAAACTGAATGGGTTACCTCCTCCTCCTTTGTTTCACTATTTGGATAAATGACAAGACACTGGATGATCAGCTGGGATGAGGTAACTTGTAAATGTGATGAAAATAAAGCTGGTTGAATTTCTTGTTTGTTGTATACAGAAGTGCATTGATAAGTTGATAGACAGAGAATATCTTCATCGAATTGATGGACAGCAAGATATGTACTCATATGTGCCTGGATAGCCTAGACAGCCTAGGTAGCCTAGGTGGCCTAGTAAGCCTAGGGAGCCTAGGTAGCCTAGATAGCATGTGTAGCCTAGCTAGCCCAGGTAGCCTGTGTATCCTAGCTAGCCTGTGTAGCCTAGCTAGATTGTGTAGCCCAGCTACCTAGCCAGTGCAGCTTAGCCAGCAGCTTGTATTGCCATGGACTACAGTTCGTAGCCTAGCTAGCTTGTGCAGCTTAGCTGCCTACTAGCAGGGGCGGGGCCTGGGCATCTTATAAGCCCCAAAGAGGAGGGTTACATTTTGATTGACACATTTTGTATCTAAATTGCAAGATCATGTATAGAAACAAATGGATTATATAATATCATTGTGAAGCAAATACTACAAAATTCACAGAAATAGTTTAAATATTAAAATCTTAATTTAGATGTATGTAAATCTATATATATATGGCTTAAATTATTTGATGAATCCACCAACACCAAAAAAGCTGAGTCTTTTTACTGCGTCAGTTGCATATTTTTAAATTGTTTGATGCATAGCATTCTGTATTTTATATCTTTTTGCTTGGTTGGATTTATATTTCTACTTTATTTATACGTCGTTATTTACTCGTGATATTTGTATGTGGTGGTTGATTTTTTGCTGCCGGGGGTATAATTATAAGAACTGCATATTTTTATATTTTACGTTGTCATGTTATACACGATTACTGTTTTACAATACGCTGTGATAATATACCGCTTTAATACCATCATATTTATAATATACCTCAATTGCATAATTTTTAGCGTATGAAAATGTTCGTATTTACAATGTATGTATATTTTGTATTGATGTAAATTAATGATTAAATAATATTTGAATAATCAAGTATACAAGATAAAGTAGATAAGATTCTAGAGTATTCTCATTTGTTTAAAAAATCTTTTTATTTTCATATTAAACATTTAAATAATATTATTTTATAGGTTTTATTCTACTGGTATTTTCTATTTAATAGTTTATTTTAATTTAATTCATAAGCAGAAAATTAAAATGTAGATATAAGATACAATTATTAATTACGCAATATACTTAAAAAGATCATTTCAAAAGAATAATATTTAAGATTTCACAAGTATTTAATGTACATTCTAGAAATCTTTGATTATGTAAGTTAAACAAAGTTTATTACTTTGAGACGAAAACTATAATATTTCAACTAAAGTCAGCATTTATATATGAAAGCGAATTAATTGTAATAACATAAACTATAAGCTTACTACAATCAATAGTTAGAATAAAGCATTAACTACGGTCTCGTTATAAAATCTAAACTATTATCTCAACTAATTAAACACTAATATCATTTTCAAATAAGTATAGGTACAACTTAAATTCATAAAATATAAATATTACATGAAATGTACAAAATGTAAAAAAAGCCACTAAGAGCATTTTGATCAAAAAGGTCCACAAATGAGTGAGAGACGGACTACGCCCCTACCTTCCCCCACTGGATATAATTGGACTGGATAATTTCTGAACTTTATCATAGTACACCTGCACTTGATAAAAACGAGTGTATTTTAAAACGACAAGTGTACTTTTGCAAGAGTGCAGATGTACTGAATGTTTATACGATTGTCCTATGGATGACAAAGTTGTCGTAAAAGTTGACTCGCTACAGTTTGTATAGAGTCAAAGTCTGGCAGTAAGAAGACGTACTCTGTGGCATTGCTTGAAATCTAAATAGAAAACAAAAAATTGTTTTATTTTATATAATATATGGAACAAGCCCAAAGTTTTCATCTTTCTTCCTCATATATCCAGACTAAATAAATTAGATCTACTTTTATTATGAATCATTTTCCAAATCAGAAAAATATTCATAATGAAGGAAAGATTGTTGCTTATTTTTTGTCAGAAATAAATTAATAATTTGTATTTTTATTTCTGATATAACTAAAGTTTAAACAGTAATTAACCAGATGTACTGATAATTAATTCATTTAATCCAAGTAAACATTTAAAAAGTTTGTCTAACGAGTTATTTCTTTTAACTATTTTCAATTTGTGAATGAATCATCTTTATAGTGAGTTAAAGAAGAAAGTCCTGTTATTTAAGGACCCCCCCGGGACTTAGAACCAGAACATCACCTCATTCATCTCCTCTAGGTTATGGTTGACATCGATGACAACTGAATAGATTCGTATTCCTTCAGATTTGGAAAGGTTTGCCTCAGGGACTGTGTTTGACCGAAGGACATTGGAGTTGCCATCACTGATCACCACTGCCAGGTCTGGGACGAATGGTCGGTTCCCAGGTCCAGTGGCATCTGTCATACAAGTAAAGTTTGTCGCTAAGTACTAAGAGCTCAGAGATAAGAACAAAAGGTTCAGAATACTTTAACAATAATAGTAACTAATAATTATAATAACAATCAATATATTATCATTATATAATCTGATTAATAATAATTTATAATTATCCCATTCACAAATTATTATTAATTATGAACATATTATTGATTTCTAAACATTAATTAATAATAAAACTTTTCCCTCACTGGGCTCCCCAAACAGGTCCTGCCTCATGGCCCTGAGCGCCGCCTGGGTGTTGGTCAGGCCTCCAGGCTGAAAGTAGAAGGTCAAGGCCTCTAGCAGGCCTTCAAGGTCGCCCACATAGTCAGCCAAATATATCTTATCTCTGACGTCAGTAGCGTATGTTACTATGGAAACGCGCGCATTATCATTAGCAACGTCAAGGCCGGTGACGACAGCGCGCGTGATGTTAATGGCCAGAGGTATGTGTGACTCATCGTCTATGCTACCTGAGATGTCTAGCACAAAGGCTATGTCTGTCTGGGCAGCGCAGGCTGGAAATAAATAGGCAGGAAATATAAATAGGTCATAGGCTAAAGGCTATGTCTGGTTGGGCAGCGCAGGCTGGAAATAAATAGGCAGGATATATAAATAGGTCATAAGCTAAATGGCTATGTCTGCCTGGGCAGCGCAGGCTGGAATCAAATAGGCAAGATATAAATAGGTCATAGGCTACAGAGAGGTCTAACTGTAAGTCATATCATATAATATTAGAATATATAAATACAGGATATGGTTTATATTCATAAAACTATACGTATAAAGATTGTGCAAAAATATATTTAGTAAAAGTCTTATACCATGTACACATGTCACTCCAGCAAAGCCAGGGGCACAAGTGCAGAAGAAATAGGCATACTTGTCAAAGCATGTGCCTCCATTTTGACATGGATTAGAGGCACATTCATTGATATCTACAAGGCACAAATGAGACATCACATAATAATAATATGACAAGAGAAAGATTATAATTTAGCAGGACACTATATTTACAGTTTGAACTGTATACTTAATACACACTACTATTGTAATTATGATTATTAAATAGTATAATAAGATAACTATTAATAAATTATTATATATTGACAAACCATCGCACGTAGCATTAACGATGAGAGGAACCATATGTTGCCAGAGAGTGTAGTTGTCTACGTAGAGCAGATTAGCAGACAACGGTTGACTGGCAATTGTACGAACTTCATTTAAGTTGACATAGTCTCCAAGGGTGACTGTTATCAGACGTATGCCTGCTTGTCTACAGACAAAGATAATGAAAAGTCATATATTGGCTCATATACAGACAATGACAATAATAAATCTTAGATCACATTGTCTAGAGACAATGAATAGACAATGACAAGTCATATGCAGGCTTGTCTACAGAAAAGTCCTATACCAGATTGTAAGAGACAATGAATAGATATGATATTACAAGTGATATATCAGCTTGCCTACAGACAAAGTCATACACCAGATTGTAAGAGACAAGGAATAGATATGATATTACAAGTTATATATCAGCTTGCCTACAGACAAATATAATTTTCTAAACAAACTCTTTTATTCACTTCCTTTATCTATCTAATATATCTAATTAACCAATCAATAAATAACCGCTTAATGCTAACCCTAAACTTCACGCAGTTAAGCCTCTTGTTACCTGGTTAACTTAGCTTCTGTCACTGTGTCACTCGGGTTAACGTTAGAGTTACCGTCAGTGACAATGACACCGATATTTGGCGCGTCACTTCTGTCACCGTTATCTAAGTGAAAGCTATCGCGCAGTAGATGCAAGCTCTCCGCTGTGTTAGTGACGTTACCAATAAACTGCACGCGACGTATCGCTTCAATCAAATCCTGATTGAATAATCATGATTGATGATTAGATTTAGTTGTAATCAAATCATATTTTAAACATTAGATAGCATAGTATTAAATCAATTAAATTTCACCAATTAAAATGACACTTTTGAGAAAACAGTACAAATAAAGTACTCATTCAGTACCTATGCGATACAGTACAAAGTAAAGTACTCATTCAGTACCTATGTGATACAGTACAAAGTAAAGTACTCATTCAGTACCTATGTGATACAGTACAAAGTAAAGTACTCATTCAGTACTTGTTTTAAACAGTACTCATTAAAATACTTAGGCCTATTAAGTACCTGTTTGATAGGATACTGAATGAGATCAAACAGTAGGTCCGCCTGGCGACTGAAATAAAGTAAAGCGACTCTGGTTTTATTTAATCCAATCTCTAGATTCTCAATCACTCCAATAATCATCGTTTTAATCATTTCAAATCTGTTTTCTCTGATGCTGCCTGAACTGTCTAGTACAATGATCAAGTCAATGCTACCACTACAGTCTACAAACACACACAAGTGGTAACAAGTCTAAAAACACACAAGTGGTAACAAGTCTAAAAGCTAGGCTTCATTTACAACAAGCCCCGCCCCCAATATAGTTAGTACATTAGCAAGTATAATATATTGCAAACCATTTTATTCTTTGCTCCGTCATCAAATTAAAAAGATTGCTAAACGGTGCAGCAAGTGAACAAAACATTTCAAGTTTTACGACTCAAACCCAGGACCTTAAATATTGATTGCTAACTTGTCTCAGAAATTAGCAATTAAATAATTTATTAATTAATAAATGCTTGATGTTAGTAAAATGTAAATAAAGTTACCTCTTTCACAATTTATGCCAGTGAAGGTAGGGGGGCAGTCACAACTGACCCCCCCAAATAAAGGGACGCACTGACCCCCATTTAAACATGGACTGTTTGCACACGGATTGTTATCTAGAAATACCAATTTTTGACACCTTTTTTTAGTTTTATTTGTATAGTATAATTATTAAATACAAATTGAATTAAATGTTGTCACATATATATTGCGTTAAATGTGGAGACAGAATAGACATTTGATGACAAAGGAAAGAAAAAGACTATAGCGAAAACCCATCGTTTATGTTATGACTTTGTAATGGTCAATTCATCAAATGTTTAAACCAATAACATCAATGTATCTGACAAACTTTATTTAATTTTAGTTTATAGCTCCCCCCAACTTTTAGAATATAAAATTCCTCCTCCCCCCCCCCTCCCCCCTCCACCAATTAATAACACAGATACTCTAGAATACAGTAGGGAGAGCATTTAGAGGATTTTGTTAAAAGTGATGACTCTTTACTCATCACTGTGATGAATCTACACTCATCACTATGATGACTCTTCACTCATCACTTGATTTCTGCATGCTAGATCATCTTTGACTTTTTGACAATCAATTAAGATCTATTACATCAGTTAACATCTATTCTATGATTCAATTATATAAATCATTATATAATTAAATCATTCTCTGTAGCAGTAAATTGCAACATATTTGTGCTGATGTGACATTAAACAAAATTGATGCTCCAAAAGTAAAAGATCTAAAATACCAACCAGGACACAGACGAGAGTAAAGCTTATCTGATAGTTGATCATAGAGGTTGGTGTAGTTGGCCGTCTGTAGAATGTTGGCTTCAGTTGGTTCACTGGCTAAGGCTCTTAGCTCATTCAGGTCAACTAGGTCACCAATGCCAACCTGCGTTACATTCAACCAATCAGAGAACAGCTTTCATTTATTTCAATAAAGTCTTAATTTGTCTTTAATATAAACTAAAGCCCCTATCACACTAGTGCTACATTTACCGCTATAATGTTGACACTGTCTGCCCGCGCTCTAATGGCTGCATGCCACGTGTCGTTCTGATTATCTGATATGCCATCAGTAAATATAACCAAGATATTAGTCACATCAGCACGATCTCCATTGGTTACAGTAAACATTTCACTGTCAACAACTCTGTGAGAAAGAAATAAAACTTTAGAATAGTGCAACATTTCTAAATAAAAAAAATAATACATACAAAACACAATCGTTTAATATAACGTGACAACCTTTCATAGTTATTACAAGATGTAACGTACATGAAGGCCTATACGAAATACAGACATTGTGCTAGTGTGGCTGTCAATGCATGGGCGCCATAGGCAGCCGGATCAGTTACACACATAACACAATGCCCTGTCCGATGAAACACCTGGCCAACACGGTGTCACGCGGTAGCATTAGTATTTTTTATATTTTAATATTTACTTCATATTTTGTGAATAAAATTTTAATTAATAATTTTCAAGGTATTGACCGAACCTAGGTTTGAACCCACCACCCGTCGGTTGATAGACAGACACTCTATCAACTGAGCTACCGCGCTCGGACAAAATGTATTTTTTAATTTGCGTAAATTTTCATTGTTGCAACTTTATGCAGTTGTAGTTCATTAGAAAAATATTTTGATAAATATTGTCAAATTCTTTTTATTAGATTTAATACAGAGTTTAACCTAGGGCTAGGATTAAGGCTTATATGGTCATTTTTTGGTCAAGGTCTAGGGTTATATTTTGAAGGTCTAAAAATATCACCCTAACCCTAACATTAATTATCACTTCTAAACCTAATCCTGTTCATAAACCTAACCCTAATATTACTGAATGGCAATTAACACATCTGCCCCCCCCCTCCAATTTTCTCAATTGATTAAGTGTAACTTTTAGTTAAACCATGCAAAGTGTACCAAACCTGATAGCATTAGCTGTGTTAGTTTTTCCCCCTGTAAAAGGCACATAGATGGCATTAATGAGCTGTTCTTTGTTCTTATAAGTATTGAGATTAAAACGAATAACTGCTGACTCATTATATGTCAAAAATCCTATCTGAAATATCGTTAAAAACAATATAAGCATCATCATTATCATCGTCGTCGTCGTCGTCATCGTCATCGTCATCGTCATCATCATCATCATCATCATCATCATCATCATCATCAGTGATCTCTACTCCTACAGATCCTAGTACTTTATTTATATAATTTTATATAATTTTATCATTGCTATTTACAGGATTAGGATTAATCTCAATTATTCAGACTTGGTTTAGGATTGATTACGTTTTACAAATCATCATCATCATTATTATTATTATTATTTAAACAACTTACAATTGAAGGTTTGCATAAAAATCTATTTCTATCAGTCAATCGGTCAATCAGTCAATCATTCAGTCAATCAGCCAGTCAATCAATCAGACAATCATTCAATGAAATTTGTCACTCAGTCAATCAATTAGTCAATCAGGCAATCAATCAATCAGATAATCAATCAAGCAATCATTTAAACAAACAATCAGTCACAATAATAAATCAATCACAAAGTATTTATAAAGCTTCTAACCTGCACCCCTTGGTTCTGTGTTTGATTGATGACATTAAGATCTTGAGTGATTGACATAATGAACCTAATCACTTGCTGGTAGTGACTGTCTTGTATGCTGCCTGATGAGTCCAATGCAAATACGATATCAGCTGAACTTGTACATTGTACTGCAATACATAAATCAATACAAAATCGAGACCTTTTATTTGTGATAGAATTGATATAAATCTCAAAATGTAATTTGCAAAATAATGTCATAAGATAGTTTAGCTGCAATGCAATTTATTTTTTATCAATAAATGAAATAAGGTCACGTGTTATGCAGTAAATTATATTAGATCGATAGACATACAGACAGTGAAAGAAAGACAGACAGTCAGACAGATTGATAGACAGAGCGATTGAGAGACAGACAGACATAGAGAAAGACTGATATACAATGACACAAACAGACTGACAAATAGATAAACTGATACACTGACAGACAGATAGACAGACAGATAGACAGACAGACAGATGGATAGAGATAGAAAGAGACAACCAAGCAGACATCTCTGACCTAGTTGACAGTATTGACCCGTCCATGGTTGACCACAAGTACAACCTCTGTTATTGACCAGAGAGAAGCAGATGCCAGCATTGAGACAAGGTCTGACTGTACAGGCGTCTGAGTCTGGCACACAGCATCGCACACAGCACATTGCAGCAAAAATAAGTATCTGCTTCATTTACATGTGGTAGATAATATGTGAGACTTGATAAAGAAATATTACCCCAAGATTAACAATATTTTTCATATTTTACTTTGGGCTAACACCCCCCCCCCTCATCCTGTCCACTAAAATTACAAACACAAAAATATCCACAGAAAAAAATGCAAGAAAAAAATATGATACAAATTATTTGTTTACATTAGGGTTAGGGTTATAAGTAGAGTAGGGTTATATAACAAATATTTCCATTGGATAATTTTATTACAAGAATAAGAACTACAACTTACTACTGCATATAGTATCGGCCAGATAGAGGCTATATTTAGAGTCACCCTGTAGTAGACTGACGTCATCTATTAGTATAGTGTTACTCGCTAGGGGCGCAGTGATTGTGTTAAGTACAAAAAGATTACTCCATAGGCCTACTGTCAATGTGAGGAATATTATAGAGGAGTCCTTGGAGAGATTTATCTCCTGGTAGAAAACAAGAAATATATTATAATAAATTATAATAAATTATAAATTATAATAAATTATAATAAATTATAATAAATTATAATAATTAATTCTAGTAAAATTATTGTAGTCATTTTATATAATAACTGGTAAAAACGTAAGATAAAATAAGATAAAAAGGAAAGGAATAAGAAATATTAATAAAAGTAATATCTTATTTAAAGTAATTAATTAATGAGTTCATTAATCGCGTAATTCAATCATTTACTGATACATTTGATAGTATGATAATTAGTTATCATTGGCAGGCATCCAATATGAATATAGCATTTACTTTGTTTTGTTTCAAAATATTGAAAAATGCAGATAATTTTAGTGAAACAATCTAACTTAAAGGTTGTGCCAAAACAAAAACTAGCAGAAACACATATCACTGATCACTAATCGCTGATCACTTATCAGCGATCACTGATTAAAAATCAGTAATCACTGATCACTGATCACTTGATACTGACATCGAGGAGTCCAGACAGAGCAGCCTTTGACACGATACCGTCCGAAACAATGACACACACAAATGGCACATTGACACGATGACCTTTCAACCCCTGTGCGCGCAGTAGATGTATAGCGGCAGTGAGGTCAACCTCGCGACCTTCATACGGCAACTGGCTGCAATACGGTACACACTCTTATTAGTTAACTACTGGCTTGGGGTTAGGATTTGGGTTTAAGTTATAATGGGACTCATAGTTAGGGGCTCACTTTTATGCAAAATAGATTAAGCATGTTAACTTTTAATATTCTAAGGGGTGGGGAGGATACTCTAGAGAGCTATCTTGTATTTAAATTATATGTACTATGCAAAACAAATCAACTTATTACATCTATGATAGTAATTTAAACAGACGATGGGTGATTATTAAAACTATTTTCTACTCACTGATAGAAAACACCACCTACCGAATGATACTATCAACACCGGTAGAAGTATTCAATGACGTCAGCTGCAGACGAATAATTGGCTGCATGCCAAATGTCATCACGCCTATCTGAAGGTCATTGGGAGAGACAGAGGCCAACTGAAGGTCAAGGTCAGCGAGAAAGTTGAGTATCTTCTGATATTTGGTCTCAGGATTAAAAGCGTTCGAGTTATCGATCATAAAGAAGACGTCGGCGGGAATATTGCATTTAACAACTGAAGGGCGCGAACACAATTGTTGTGTTTACATTTTTATAATTTAAAATTAACCTGTAGACCTATTAAATATTTCTTTAATATAATTAAAATTAGACTAATGGAATTAAAACATAAATACTTATTCAAATAAACTAATTTTCATTCAAATTCTATTATTAATGAAATTTTATATTAAAATAAGCCTTAAGTATAATATTATACACAATTGTTACAGGCCTATATATTGCAATACATCATATATAAGCAATAATCAAGTTAAATATGAGTAAAATACAAATAATTGAAATTGTGTAGCTGCTGTTTCCCTACTTGATGTTAGTGTAGTAACACTGGATATTATACTAGATGTAGTAATTCCCTCGTTTGTGTGTGTAGACAGAGAGACGGTTGATTCAGATAATGCAAGTCTAGTACTTATTATACCTGCACTCGATCCTGAAGTTCGGTTTGTTGTTGAACTAAATGGGATTGAAGTGGCAGTAGTGCTTATTTGGGTGACAGATGTGGTACCAGAAGATGGAATACCAGAAGATGGGGTACCAGAAGTTGGGGTACCAGAAGATGTGGGACCAGAAGTTTCTGCTCCAGTGTTTTGCGTTGTAGAAGTGGTCCTTGTTATGGAAGATTCAGTATTTTGAGGGACATAAGAAGGGGTCACTGATCCAGTACCTTGGTTAGTAGTGCCTGTTCTAGGTGTCACTGATTCAGTACCTTGGATAGCAAGAACAGTACTTGGAGTCATTGTTTCAGTACCTTGAGTACCAGGTAAAGTACTAGGGATCACTTGTTCAGTACTTTGAGTAGCAGAACCAGTACTTGGGGTCGTTGTTTCAGTACCTTGAGTAACGGGTCCAGTGCTTGAAAATATTGATCCGGTGCCTGGTGTCAAGGATACAGTACCTGTGGTCAACTCTTCGGTACTGAAAGTTATAGATCCTGTATTGGTTTTCAAAGATTCAGTACCTAGACTACTTACAGATCCAGCACTTACACTAACAGACTCGCTAGTTGGCCTTATAGAACTTAGGATAGAAACGAGAGTATTGTTTGACTCAAATAATTTGGTACTAAAAGATTCTGAAGTAGTTGATTCAGACACAGTTATCGGAGCTTTGGACTCAGCGGTAGTTGCTGAACTAGTTTCATAAATCTCCACACCAGTTGGACCTTGGTTGGATATGCTAGAAGTTTCGATAGAAGAACCGGTATAAAGAGACATCATGCTGGTTACAGAAGTCGTAGCTGAAATGTTAAGCTTAACTTTAAATGAAATGGCAGCTTTAAATTTGAGGTTTCAGTAAGATTTCTATGAGTACAACTTGTAAAAGAATCTAGTGATTGTGATGTTAGGATAAGTTGTCATATTGTAAGTAATGGAAACATAAAACCTGTTGAGTCACACAGCTCTTGTCTGACTTGTTGCACATGTTCATCAAGATAATCAAAGCCAGCAGCAAAGAAGTAGTGTGCGTCACTTGGACTTGAAGAAATATTACGAAGTTGCTCTTCATTGATAGATTGTCCCACTCCAATGACATATAATTCCACTCGACTCTTCAACAGGTCCGCCATGAGTGAAGTCTGGTCTGACTCTATGTTTGGGACTCCATCAGTAAGAAGAAGAGCAACATCAATCCCTCCAGGGATCCAACCATTATTTGCATTAAACAGATCAGTGTTCGTAAGACGTAGAGCGCCAGCTATGTCAGTCTCCCCACCATGGATTGTGAGGCAATGTATGGCAGGAATGAGCGAGTCAACAGAGGTGTAGTTGTTGAAGTAGATGGACACTGTGGCGTTGTTGCTGAATTGAACAACACCGACATTTGTCTTGTTTGGAGCGACATCGAGATATGTTACAATTGACGATACAAAACCGATGACGTCACGATACCAGGGGTTGGTTGAGTTCTGTATTACGCTGTTTGACTGATCAAGGATAAAGACAAGGTTGATAGGGCACTCTGTAAATAGAATAAAGGCTAAACAGAAAGTCATAAATAGCTTTACTAGTTCAAAGAGATAAAGAACAAAGGGCATTTATCATTGTCAAATTACTATAGGTAAGATATTTAAGATAAGCATTAATAGAGAAGGAAGAAATTATGTCAATAGAAAATATATAAAGAAAGGCATCGCTTCTATTTCATAAGGCAATGTTACTTTGAATAGTTTAAGAAAAATATTAAATCGCAATAAATTAGTTAACTGATGTAGATTACTAAGATATATTACTGGATAAATGGCTAATCATTTAAGTTACATTTTTAGGCATAAAATGACTGATAACATTATCTTATAATCCAATCTAAAATAACATCATCCTATAGCAAGATCAAATTCTTGGCGAGTGTATAGGTTTACTAACAAATGAAAATTGTTATAGAAGTGTCTATCATTATCCTATATCATTATTCTTCCTAATATCAAATCTTCCAGATGATAATCCCCAGTGATTAAACCAGCTGGCTGCTTACCAATGATGTGCATACCACTTGGTATGCACATCAGACTGGTAAGATTGTCGACACTGTCCAACAGTGACGCGTAGTCACTGACTGCAACATAGTTAGATCGTAATCCAGAAATATTAACCAACAGGTCTATGTCTGACTGATTCGTAACATCAATACCTTATAAACAAAGCAATCATATAACTTAAAGACATCTAATGAAATCTAAGTGAAAATATTCTCAAAGAAAGATAAAAAACACTCAGCGACATTGTTACTGTTGGATACCTGAATCGAAATAAATGGAAAATTTACCATTTTCTTAATTATTAGTAAGTTAATAATCTTTTGTCGACTGTATCTACAAGGTTCCTTATGATAGTGTTTGTTAAATGCCGATGGAAGAAATAAAAATACAACTTACCAATAACGAATGTCGTTTTTTCCCCATCGTGCAGAGATTCTATAACGTCTAAAAGTTCTTTTTTAGAATTGCTTGACATGTCTTCATTTAATCTGTCAGTTATCAATACGATGTAGTTGGGAATACCCTGTCTTTTGCTGTCAGCCTCATTAAATAAATTTAGAGCCACTCTGTAATTAAACAAATATATAGTTTAAAATCGTGACGTCACTGGGGAAGTCACATAAAAGCAAGCGGTTGTCAAATATGAGATAAAGATGAGTGAGAGAAATGAAATAGATGATTAAAAAGGATTGTCAAACCCTAAATAATAATAAAGTTCATTAAAGTATGAACTTTATTATTATTATAAATAAAGAATTATATAATAATAATTATATAATAATATATTTATTACTGTAAAATGATAGTTGTATTATTGTAAAAAGCTTTGTTTTATAATGCTTTAAGGTAACTATAATATTTTGATACTATAGTAATATTATAATTTCCTCAACAGTTTCTTCAGAGCTCTGAATAAAATTATATAAGTTATTTCTTCACACTTTTCAGCTGAAAAAAAAATAAAAAATGTCAACTTAAAAAAGTATTTTTTTAAAAATTATGATTTTTATTGGTTGTTTGTATTATAACTAATTAGATCGGATTAAAATAGATAATTCTGCTTTCATTGTATTTAAATACTCAATAAGTTTTAATTAATAATTAATTTTTAATTAAATATTAATTTTTAATTAAAAATTAA
>JAQIXG010003522.1:0-14660 GCA_034700105.1 Oconnorella tubifera | reverse complement strand
GGTAATCGCCTATAGCACTCCTCTAGGGTTGCTGTATAGCCCGGTATTATACCGGACTGTCCGGTATTTGAGATACTTGTCCGGTATAAATATAGACCATATACTGGACACGCAAATGTCTGATAATTTCTATGAAAAAACAATCTTTTAACGTAATGTTGAAGGTGTGAGTTTAGAGGTAAAATCTCAGTCCCTCGTGTTGATTGTATTGGAAAAGTTTGCATTTGAATATTTAAATATGTGCAATATATGCGCGGAGATCAAAAAAATATGTAATGAATAAATAAGGGGGAGAATAAAGGGGATGTTTAGGGTTAGGGTCATTATATATTCTCCCCTTTTATGGAGAATATATAATGACCCTGTGATATAATAAATGATAACTTTGAAACAAACGATAGAATCGTGACTTAAGTTTTTTGAGGAAAAAATTAATCATTCCTGGCTATAGCATACGCCGCTATATAAAATGGTGTCCGTATTCTAGAAACAATGACGTGGCAACCCGCCCCCCCCCCCCCCCCATCTGAATCTATCACGGTCTCTTCTAGCGATAATTATACATAGCTTATATTTTTAATTTCTGATACAAGAAGAAATCAGAATGACTCGCTCAGTACTTACATCCCATGCACTTTGCCTGATCCTTTTCTTCTTCAGTCTTTGCAGAGCTGTCGTGATAAACTGGATTTCCCGTCAGTAAACTTCGAACTATGTTCATTTTCAAATTCTTTCATCGATCTCTTCAAAACATCTGATGATTATTCAATAGTTTAATTCTAATGGACTTTTCTAAGTCATTCGAAGTCTTCTGAATTGTAAATAATTCAAATATTAACTGAAATTGAAAGTTGACGCTATATAATCCAACTGTCAAATATCGCAGTTTGGCTTTTCAGCACAAAATGTAAAATGTCCACATTGGATGGATGGTATGTCAAGCAAATCTGTAAATATTAAAACTGTTATTCCGGCTAATGATTAATATATTGTTTTATATTATTCTTTTAATTGTATCAACTGCATTGCATACAGTTTTGTACTATCATTTATAGATAAAGTTAGTCTTACAATTAATCTTTATAGCAGATGCATTATCCTCCTCGCTATAGTTTGCTCTCTTTAGATTCAGTAAAAGCTACAATCGTGACTCTTTAAATTACCACAGTCTCATGTTTATCATCAAGTGCAAAACGTTTTGCTTTTTCTTCATTTTGTCTAACTTATAGGGTCTCAATATTGATAATAGAACATGTATATAGACTTACTGCATGTAATACCAACTAACAGTATTTATAGTACATTTCAATTCACATTGGAATGCTCGTTTGTACTTTGCATAAAGTAGTCTATAGTACTCTATACATGGTTCTAGCTTAGTTCGTGACTATAGCAATGCAAATCCTTGATGACTAACATAGTAGTGTAGATTCTCATAGGCTACCATTATTATATAATAAATACAAGTTCAAGGATTTATATAATGTTGCTTGATGCCATTGAATTTATGTGGCTAGATATTTATACATGTACAGATCGTAGAAGTAGGCTTATTCTACATGTAATATGCATAATAAGCGTACATATTATATTATTGCAACTTGTACATATAAAACTACAATCTGAAGTTATCCAATGTACTATATCGAAAGCTTTTCTAAGATCAACAATCTACCGTTATGTATACAACATTACAGCTACTCTCTCTCTCTCTCTCTCTCTCTCTCTCTCTCTCTCTCTCTCTCTCACTCTCTCTTAGTTTCCCTGTGTGTGTCTCTCTCACACACACACTCTCTCTCTCTCTCTCTGTTTGTTTCTCTCTCTCTTTGTCTAGTTTCACTAAGTGAATCAAAGTAGGTGTATCAAATGCTGCTCTGTAGGGAGTCAGCAAGAATAAGCAACAACGTTCCCTCTCTCGGGGCTATTGTTAACACATTTGAGTGATGAGTGCCAGAATTCAGTTGAATCTATAAATAAGACTCTTTTTACTGTACTTTGTAGTTACATCAATTCATGCTATCTAGATGAGGTTTATAAATTGTGGCTAATCTACAGATAGAGATCGAGTAGAATTGTTCGCACTTAGAGTCAAAGTTTTATCAGCATTGTTTTTAGTCTGCACGTTCTCTTTCAACCATCTCATATATCTAACCTATCATTCCAATCTTTGCTTCTTTTAAATATATTTTCAAAACAGTAAACTTTTACAGACAGATAAAAAACTTTAACCATAGTAAATTTTCAAATTAAATGACATAAAAAACTTAAATAAATATTTGATATATATATTTAAAAAAAATCATGTACAGATGAGAAGTTCAATTACAAGTTAAAATGGTTAAATTTTAATATAAACTTTGAATAGAATAATTTAATGGTACCAGAAGTGGGGTTACTCCGGACTTATATCAGACTAATGCGATTTTCAATAAGTTAATTTATATCATTAAATAAGTAAAGTGAACTTATACAGTTATTTATTTATGGATAAATGTTGTCTTTATCTTGATATAAAAGTATAAAAGTGTGAATACATTTTAAATGTTTTAATACAATCTATTTCTAATGTCTATGGATTGAAGACACAATTTGTTTATATCGTATACGAAGCAATGTAAATTTGTGTAAATGTACAATGTACATTTGTTAAATGTAAATCTAGGCTTCTATCATCTTTATCTACTGATAAAGATGATATAGAGATACTGTTCTTATAAAATACAGTATCCATACGATATATTATAGTGTTGCCGTTGTGAGATAATGTTGTCTGTGAAACAAGGGTGCAGGCAGCTGATACTGCTTTGTAGATTTGGGACTTCAGAGGCTCGATTTACAATCGATTCCAACGTTTTTACCTAAGTTGCTGCAAAGTTTAGAAGATACCATTTCCTAGCTCAAACATTTTCTGATCCCAAAGTTATTTCACATTCATTATATAAGAAAAATTAAGGAATCAGTTGAGAAATAGTTGAAATTATCAAATTTACCTTTTAACTTTTCGTTGAATTAAGAATTGAGTGGAACTCACGAGTGGATTTTTTAAAATATCTAAGTCAAATTTCTGCATTTGTGAATTGACACCGATATATTTAGGCTGACGTCTGAATAGTCCTAACTTCTTAATGATAACGTCTGATAACATTTGTATATGAATTATTTACAGAATGTTATTTTTGAGAACATTTCTTAATTTGTTTTAATGAATTTGAACGCTACTAATTATAAATTCGTCATATATATGACAGTAGTCTAATAGTATAATTTTGTGATCATATTCTTACTATGTCTCCATCTGTCGAGTACATAACTGACTCCATGGACCTCTGGTGAATGACTTTGAATATAATATGTAATATTATAATATTATAATTTTACATCATTCGGTAGAAGACAGAAGTAATATATTTGTGAGCTTATTTCAAATAAATAGATAAAATTGCTGTCTGGTTGCTGATAGCTAAATTACAGCTGGCCTACAGCTATGAAATGAGGGCTACTGTTATAGCTGATATAAAATTTGCTTGGCTTGAAATTATAATTGCGTCTGGGCTAGAAACTTAGGAGCTTACAGCTACTATAGGCTGCAGTAATCCTAGTATTGGTAGCAGCTGGGCTCTACGACTTCCGGGCTAGGCTCGGCTACGCTGATGTAGTTTATCTAAAGCTGCTGTAGATGTAATTCTTGAATACAGTAACTGTTAAGCACAAAGATCATTTTTTACGTAACCTGGAAAAGTCAAGCATAAAACTTTTACATAGATTACATCAGTATACCTATAGCTTCATTCCTTTACAAAACTGAACAAGTTTTGAAACAAACTGAACGTGTTGTGAAATGCGCATTGTTCACAAATTTTCACATTTCTGTGTCATTTTAGTGATACAGAAATTTGTTAAAACGTTTTGAATTTTGTCTGTTTTATATTTTTCTCTCCATTTCTCCTTTTTCTTTTATATCCTAACTATATAATCTACGAGATAATAGAATAGACTTTTTGTAGAATATTTTGTTCTTATTTGACTTACAACTTAAAGCAAATTTCAATTTAGTTTATAATTTAGTCAAATTTAAATAATTGTTATTTATGCCTATTGTTCTTGACGATATGTATAGATGTGATGTTGTAAATAATTATTGAATTGAACTATGCATGCCTATTATAGAATATTGACTTTTTCACTCTACAAAGAACACTTTAAGCTTTACCAATTCATTAGAAACTCATCTTATAATTTTACTTTTAAATTATAAACGGTGTCATTTCCATAAGGGGTTCATCTGTCTACCTTTAACCTTACAAACTCATTCAATGATACTCTTTGTACCGTTTACTTTCATCAGGCAACTTACCCACTAAAATTAACTTTACGCTTTAATGTTAACTTGCATTACTTTATTTAAACCAGTCTGGTTGACCTGTTAACTGCAGGGCATATGATTCGCCCACTGAAAACACGCAGAGGCCAAGTGTCTGCAGACTTGCCCCAGCCAGCAGCCCAGTGCACCATGAGATACCATGCTCTACTCAGCCCTATGCTGCTATATAATGAAAGAAGGATGGTACATGATCTTCTTTCCATTACAGCAGCAGCTTAATGTCTGCCTGTTGATGCAGCTGTCCTGTACACATTAATCTTCATGTACTTTGTATAAGAGGATATTGACAAAATGATAAGATAGAATAACTTAGAAGTCTTGCAGTAATTTGCTTTCTTAATTAGATCATGTATCATACTTGCAGTGCAGTTGGTCCATAGGAGGATTGTGCATTATTGGGACAGCATATAGGTGCTTATATTACTGGGTAGGTATATCAAAGCTATTATAACTTGTTTATATATCACACATGCCAGTAAGTGTTACAATATTTGTATAAAATATAGGCTAGGTTAATTATTAAATTTAAAAAATTATTAAATTGCAGTTGCATCAGTAAATTACAAATAATTGTGAATGTTTATTTCTTGCTCTTTATTTGATGTCATTTATCTATCATATATTGGTACATAGAATTCATGTGTATTATGTATTACGTTCAACTTTATTGATATTATATTGACTGCATGTTTATTTTTAAGTTAACCATGCTGTGTATAAAATTAAATATTCAAACTTGCATTGAATGCAACTGGCAAATGGCTAGCTTACTTTTGTTGTAAATGATAATGTAGATGTGGAGACTTAGATATCGGTTTACATTGAATAAATATTACATTGTGTCTTGAATCTACGATCTCTCGATTGAGATTCACACCTATACCACTCAATGATATAACCCGAACACTTAATAATTAGTATTTGGGTTCAATTGTACACCCAACGCCAATGATAACAATGTATTTATTGAAGAACTTTATGCAATTAATACTTTAACATTTCTTTTTTGTCTTGCAGCCTTTTGCACAGTGTAATCCATTCAGACTTGTCCATATTCTCAATAGCGTACAACAGCCAACATGTTACTTCAAGTCATGTTCAAATTATTAGCTGGCACAAAGTTTTCTATATTATCTTTATTTACTTCTCCAACCGTGTAACTAAGCAAATGAAGATCATCCCAGTAAATATCCTTTAAAGACATTGTATGACTATCTGAAGAATTTCCTCACATTTCATGACATCATCGAAATTTTAATACCTTAACTTTTTGGTCAAAGAAATGACTGCAATGGTTCTCCTGCCTCATATCACACTGGAAAGCCAAGCTCCTCCCCCACAGCCTACTCAAACCCCGCCCATTGCAGGCTCTAAAGTCACAGAAATGCTAAAACGTAAGCTACAACAACGGCTACTTGCTGACTGCGCTAAAAAACGCCGAGTAATCGACGAATCTGAAAAACCTGCGGAAATACCTGTAATGGAAAAACTGAGTGAAATTCCTGGTTTAGGAAACTTGATCTCAATGCAGAGTTTAAGCCCGGTGAAGGTCACAAGTAAGAACAAGAAAAAGAAGAGCAATAAGAATGACTTACTAACGGACTCAAAAGATGCAAACAAAAATTCAGCTGACACATGCAATATCTCAACCAGTTTGTGTAACACTGTAAGTCACTCGCAGAATCTTGGAACTGTTTCCTCAGTGAATGGACCTCACTCAATAATGTCTCCTTTTTTCCGTGGGTTGCCAATCTTCCCAGCCTCTTCACCGGATGAATTTGCTGAAAACTTCTCCAGGAACCTAGCGG
Organism: Oconnorella tubifera; assembly: GCA_034700105.1. Lineage (NCBI taxonomy): Eukaryota > Metazoa > Annelida > Clitellata > Enchytraeida > Enchytraeidae > Oconnorella > Oconnorella tubifera. Next base: position 8,471 of record JAQIXG010003522.1, on the reverse strand, counting down.
CATGTTTTGGCAATGTAGACTTTGCGACATTGGCAAGAAATATTGCCGCTTTAAGGGCAATGCAGAATTATCGAACGTCCACTGGGGATGCAGCCAGGACTTGGAGTAATTTGGGGGAGCAAGGGATGGGAGACCATTCATCACTTAAAGTGGATGAGTGTGATGAAGACGTGAAGGGGTTTGAGGGGATGAAGGAGATTGTAATGAAGAAGGAGGTGAATTGTGATGGATTGGAAGATCAGCGAATGAAGGAAGATAACAGTCAGTCATTGATTAATGAAACTTTGATTAAGAAATCGCACTTGCATGAATCAATCAATCAAAATTTGAATAATCAATCATTGTTCAACGGTCCAATCATCAATCAATCCATTGGCAATCAATCTTTTATCAATCAACAAACGATTAACCGCACATCGATGAATCAATCCTTGATGCATCATTCTTTAATCAATCAATCTTCAATCAATCAATCATCAATCAATCAATCCTTGGTCAGTGATTCTATGATGAGCCAAGGCATGATGAATCAGTCTTCACTGAACACTGGTTTGATAAATAGATCTGTGGCCAGTGAATCTCTGATGAGCTCTGCAATGCATTCTCAATGCTGTTCATCTTTCAAGTCACTTGGTCAGTTCAATATATTCATCTCATTATTCATTTACATTTGATATATAATCATTTTATAATTTGTTATTTTAATGCATTTTGATTTTTTTTGACTATTCAACTCACTTGTCTGTCTATTTATCTGTAACTCACTTGTCTGTCTATTTATCTGTCTATCTATCTCTTTACAGCAGGACAGACATATTCTACTATCTGTTTTAATTTTCTGTCTGTTTATCTATCTTTCTATCTGTCTATTTGATGGATATATTTACCTATAGCCGATGGACAGATACTGACTGTCTATCTAACAGATAGACAGCTATACTTGGAGATCTGCTTCTCAAAAATGATAGACAGATATTTCTGCCAGTTTGTCTGACAGATATTTCTGCCTGTCTGTCTGACAGATATTTCTGCCTGTCGGTCTGTCTGACAGATATTTCTGGCTGTCTAAGACTACAGTCGACCTATACCTTTGTAATTCATCCAGCCTTTATCACCTAAAGTTCTTTAATTGGATAAATATTAGATAATATCAACCAGATCTGCTTCATTTTCACCCAATGTTTTTGCTGACATTTTAACTACCTAATGAACTTCATTTCTATAACCATTTTCTATTGCAATATCTATGGCTTTGTGTGTTCTATTTATTAGTATTTATACTAATAAATAAATCAATAATATTTGTATTATTTAGAGCTTTGTTGCTCAGTTGATAGATATTCTTTAACTCAACCCTGGATCTCCTGGATTCAAATCTCAGTCTATGCAAAATTTAAAGATATTATTAAAAAGCATATAACTGTCTACTCATTACACTATTGCAGCCAGGTGTCTTACTGAATGAGACAATGCGCTGTGTGTGTGTGACCCAGCGACTGATCTGAATGCTCTTGCTTTGATCTAGTAAGATGTTCAGCTAATGGGCGGGGCTTGTTAACGATGCGGCCTTACTCTAAGCACTTGTTAATTGACCATTATTTTGTATTATACCTGTCTTGACTTTCACACAGTTTATTGCACTGGATGCATTGGGTCACATATTAATAGTTTTATGTTCATTTTATGTTGGCGTTATATTGAAACCTTATCCGCTTCAACGTTTCATCTCATCTAAAATCTCTAAATACTACCTGCCCATTTGCTGCTCTATAATTCTAACTCTTACTACACTTCATAGGTTTATTTTTATTTTTCCTCCTTTTTTATTATGATAAGAAAAGGTTTTTGACACAAAATATTAACAAGTAAGTTGAGCGATACTGTTTGACAGAAAGAATGGTAGTAAGGGAGTTTATATGCATTCGCTTGGAAATAGAAATTTGTTGAGGTTTAAGGAAAATGATTTTGATGTTAACCCAAAGTCTCTGGATTAGTAAAGTTATACATCAGATAGATATCTATGGTTTATTGTTTCGCTATCTTGATACTAATTATACATGAGGCTACTATATATATGTCAATACCAATGCCAGTTACGTTGATTTATAGTAGGGAAAATTCATGGCACATGTTTGTGGCTCCCTCTCTCTCTCTCTCTCTCTCTCTCTCTCTCTCACTCTCTCTCGCACTCTCTCTCTCACTCTCTCTCACTCTCTCACTCTCTCTCGCCCTCGCCTCTGGTTCAAATCTAATAATTATTAAGAGCAGAATCTCTTGCAAAGTTAGTGGTATCAATTTAGTCTCTCGTCATTCCTGTTACCACTGAAAACTTTTTGCCATTGGCACCATTGCTCAATTCAGTCATTGGGACATTCACATTTATACACAAAGTGCGTCCAGACAATGAACTGATGCCGATTATTTACTTCTATTACAATGTCCAGTGTATGATCTTTAATTAAAATGTACAAGGCGCCTCGGTTTTCAGCTTTTTCATTGGACAGTGACTTCATATGCGTTTAATAACTTTGTGTATGCAAATATAAAAGCAATGTGTGATTTAACAGAATTTAAGAAATGTGTAAATTGATATAGAATCTGTACATACGTTGACTCGCAGGAGTCAAAACTTAAATGACTTGGAATCATAAATGGTTATAATTGAGCATAACTTCCAAATAATATAAGTGTTTATAATTTACGCTACTGGCACAGAGTCTAACAGCCTGTACATGTATTAGTTAGTAATGAGACTAAACTATAGATATATGCAAATATTTGGTTGTATGTGTCTAAGGTTTGCTAGTCAATGCTAGCATTTGAAGTGTTGAAGTTCCTGTAAGTTATTTCCAACAAATTCATATGTCACCAATATCCGGTATTATAATATCTGGTAGGTGTATTTAAATGTAACTATTGAGTGGTAACACTGACGAAATGTTGGATTGGTAATGTTGACTGGTGATTTTAATATTTCCTGAGAAAATTAAATTCTTCCTTTGCTACTCTGCAACTTTGAAGTGTATGTTTAGTTATATGCCTGTTTGTATGTCTCTATGTCACTCTGTGTATGTGTTTTGCTTCCATTTCTTAATAAATGAAATTCTTCATTTATACATTCTGAGATCGCAGAAAGAAATGAAATTTGTTTTAATTATATTTTTAATTAGTTGAAACAAATGCTATTTTAACTTTTTTAATTATTACTCGCTTCACTGGAGTCTCAAATTAGAAGAAACAAGACAGAAAGTTATTGGAGTTATTTCATTGGACCAATATATCATTTCTTTTAAAGATATGAATATTAGTAAATCAAGTAATAATTAAAAGTTAAAATAGAATTTGTCCTAACTAATTAAATATATAATAAAATATAATTTATATCAACTGAATACCAAAGAGCAACTATTATACATAATCAGTCGTCTTGTGTGATTTAATCAAGTAATCAAACTTTATTGCATAATATGTAGAGAGTATCTGTATAAGTTCATTATAATAGAATATAAATTCATCAAATATAATGTTTAGAAGACAAGTGTATATATGTACAACACAAGTCCTACATACATATAACTAATGTATAGAAAATAGCTTGAAATCAGTCCTGCTTGCAACACATCTCAAATTTTTATAAAAATGTATATTGAGTAGAGACAGCAGCCCTTGAGCCCTGTTACTCCTACAATAACACGATCATCAATATAATATTTGTATAAAGCGATCTATCAATGAAGCATTTAAAGACTGACTGATAGAGTTTAAGGTTTTTGCTGGGAAACTTCAAATTGATGAGCAGTTTTTAGTAAACATATTTATTTCTTTCTCTAATTGAATCCAAGGTAAAATGTTGTGTATTTGCTGGCCATGAAGGTTGTAAGTGTTGCAGAGAGCATCAGTCTATCATCATACAAGTCCACACGTCATGCCAACCAGGTCTTGTTATTAGCAAGACACGCCTATTAACTTACATATACGCCCAGTCACTTAGTTGAAATTATTAAGTTCGACTTTTAATTGCATCTCATTAGCACAACCATAATCCCAAGTGTAACCCTAATTCTAACCCTAATCCATATCCATACTCTAATCATATCCATAAACCAATGAAAATGAAGAAATTTTCTCTCATTCCCTAACCCTAGTTCACTCTGTAATCCAATTTTTTACTTTACTTTCATTAAATTCTATCCTAATTCAAACAGGTTGAAATATCTATTCAGAAGTTCCATCTGTCCATCTATTAGTGAGTAAACTAATAGTTGATGCATTTGAGAGAAGCCCTAGACCAAGTTAAACAGAACTTAAAACTAATTTCTGTACAACAGTTGAGAATTTTCAACTGTGGTACTGTGTAACAGTGTTGAAATTTAACCTAATTTAATACAATAAAATGCCATAGTAAATTATACCAGAATCAAGAAGAAGATACCGACTAAGACTTGCATAAATATAAAATTTTAATTAAGAATGCTTCATTCTTTTTGCCTACTGTCCTTTTATCTGTCTATCTCTCTGTCCGTTTGTCTCTTTGTTCGTCTGTCTTCCTGTATGCCTCCGTTTCCACTTGATATGCTATTTAACTAAACTATAGGTAGAAGCACTTGACTGACTCTGTAAAAAAGAACACAGCAGCAGCAGCAACCCTGGAGATGTGTGTACAGGATATGTTTAGTTGTAGTATAATTTAAATGTGAATGGATGAACGAATGGATGAAGTAACTTACAAATGAATGAATATATGAATGGATGAATGGATAAATGAATGATTGGATATAGAGAGAGACAAATAGATGGAAGAATGAGAGAATGAATGAATGGCTGAATGAAAAAATGGATAATTTAGTGGATGAAGAAATAAAGTGGATGGATATACATTAATTGCATCAATGACACATCATTCAATTTATTTATTTATTTCTTAAACAGTCTTTGATGTAAATAAAGCTTGTTATGCTTTAAGTGAATAATGACACAAATTATATTAGTTTCTTATTATTGATATCAGTCTTTATTCAATGATAAAAATCGTTTAATAGATTCCTAGTAATTACTCTTATCCAGAAAGATTTCAATCAAACTGGTAAACTATCTTCTCTCTCTTTGTTATCTTTACTATTTACATTGTATATCTTCACAACTTTGAGTTGGGATAAATTGAAGAACTTCAAGCTTCCTCCCTTCCTCTCCCTGAACTGTATCTCTTCACAACTTTACATGGGATCAATTGCATTTATGAGCTTCCTCCCCAGCCTGTTGCTGTTGTTGATCTGTAGTTTTATGTTTAACCGTTCGTCTCTAAGTGTAGGCGAGCGATAATTAAGTGCAGACTTCTGGCAGTCTTTCCTCTCTCGCTCATACGTACATCATTTTCCGGTCAATTGCAACACACGTCACCAGACATGAGAATAAATTAGATTATTAACTTCAGCATTAACATGTGCTTTTGCTAATTCCTGCTATAGCTGGGGAACTGTTCTTAAAGCTTCTGTTTCATTGGTTGATTAACCTTTGGCTATTATGTTTTTGTTTAAAGTATTCACTGTATCAGCAGAAATATTTGTAACTTTATTTAGTAAATAGAACCTGCAACTGAAATGGAATTTAGTGTTAGTTTCAAAGTCATTAAGTAAAATAATTGTAACTACTGGCGTCATGATGCATTCGTAACTTTTACTGGATATATTACTGCATTCTACTAGCGTATAATATATAGCTATATTCATGTATATGACATCATTAAAATTTTTGATTTTATTTCAATAAGAACATTCATTTCATTACACAGTTGGTCTGGTACTATCTACAATTGTACAGTTTCTTTAAAATTTATAACTATATGACTTTAAATGTAGATCCATTTTTTTTGTCCATCACATTCAGTTTCTATAAGTAAATTCTAACTGGCTGTTGTGTGCAGCATACAGAGAAGATCAGAGATGATGTATGGTTGTGCAATGTTGTCTAAGAAGTTTACTTCCAAGTTTTGCCACGTAATGATAAATTGTTAGAGTGTGATGGCAGCAGAGCAATGCTATATTACTTATGTCAGTACACAGCAGCACCTGGTTCCCATTATTAATCCATCTCTTTTTCTTTCATTTCTCTCTCTATTTCTCTCTCTATTTCTCTCTTTTTCTCTCCCTCTATTTCTCTCTCTATTTCTCTCTTTTTCTCTCTCTCTGTTTCTCTCTATTTCTCTCTCTATTTCTCTCTCTATTTCTCTCTCTATTTCTCTCTCTATCTCTCTCTATTTCTCTCTCTCTATTTCTCTCTCTCTATTCCTCTGTCTCTCGATTTCTCTCTCTATTTCTCTCTCTATTTCTCTCTCTCTATTTCTCTCTCTATTTCTCTCTCTATTTCTCTCTCTATTTCTCTCTCATGTGATGCAGGGCAAGGAGACAGAAGGGCCTGGCACCTTTTGCTAACAATTTATAATCTTTAATAGACGAGGATTTTTTGCTTGGGACTCAGTTCATTAATAAATATCTACAATTAAATGACAATCAACTGCAAAATCTTCTGCATTAACTGAACAAGAATGATATTCTGGAAAAGTGTAATTGTGAAACTTGTGTTATCAGCGCGCTGTTAGGATTCTTTTAATTAATTAAGTGTTGTTCTACATATAAATAATATCATGCATGATTACTATTATTTTATTGTATTTTATTCATTCATCATTTCACTTATTTTTTGCTATCTGATTATCTATGTGTGTCTTGTCTGTATATCTGTCTCTCTGCCTGCCTTTCTCTAGGTCTGTCTATCTATGCTTATCTTTCTGCCTGTCTATCTCTTTCTCTCTTCCTGTATATATGTATCTATACGTTGGTCTGTCTGCCTACCTGTCTGTCTGTGTATCTCTCTGCTACATTCCTCAGATCGAAGCCATGCTTTATACACCTGCTGGTATTACATCAACAATTCTCTAGTGTGATATTTTTAAGATATAAATAATATTTAATGTTGGGCCACTATGACGCCTTGGAATTTAGTTGATAATATAACATGTATCTAGTGTTACATACACATAGAACTCATCACCCATTCACACAAGCGATATTTGTCTGCAGATCAATGCTGCAATTACACGAGTCATATATATCTCCTATAAATGGTCATTATAAAGTTTTTGTCAGTACTTTTAAGATGAAAGTTGAACTTAGAGGTTTGGGAGAGAGCTTTTTTCATGAAAACTGATTAACTGATGTAATTGTAAAACTATTTTTAGAGAAGATTTAAATTTACAGATTAAAGAATAAAGTTACTACACTTATTTCATGGGCATTATTTGAATTTTAAGATTTTTTAATTTTGTAAGATTTTATCAATTTGTCGCTCCACGCGTTTAATTCTTTTTTTAATATATATATTTAATGATGATTGAAAAGCTCGTAGACAGATAAGTTGAAGTGACGCGCAATGTCAATGTATTCATACTATTTATTGGATTCTTTATCTCTTTCTAATTTGCCTTATTACGCGCTATTAAACGAGGAGTAAATCAAAAGATGAAAAACTGCACAATGCGAATGGAGCATTATATGACGCGGCATTTTGTTAGCTTTGCCGCTTTTGTAAAAAATAAAAGCGTAGATTAAGAAACTGTTGATGAGAGAAGCTGTGTTGAAAGGTAACAAAAGTCTACTCTCTTCGTACACGACTGCATTCTGTATGTTGGGGAGGGGGGCATTGTAATGCATTCGCTTACAAATATCACGATGATATGCATAATCGCAACGTTCTAGTGATCAACATTGAGGATGGTTAATGCCTATAACTTTAAACAAAACGATCGGATAAAAAAACATTTGGATTACATTTATCTTTCAATGTAATTAAATTTAATAGTGTATTTATTTTTATTAGTTTCATTCTTTGAAACTTTCAATTTTCTGTGAAAGAAAATTGTAGATATTGTAACATGTGTATATGTAACATGGCAGGCATTTCTTCAATAGATTGCCAACAAAAATTGGCAAGTGAAATGGCTTGAAGCATTTAAAAATTTGCGGAGTCATTCCTAAATGGAAAATTATTGACTGCTTTGTGCTTTGTGCTAGGGGTGAAGCGTTCAATCGTTACGTGATTGCTATACAGCCAATTTACTAAACAGTATATAACCACAACAAATAAAATAATAAATTGAATAGCTCTCTAACCATTAGTTTATTTACATTTTATTAATCCCTACACTATTGAAGCAAGTCTTTTGCCGCAAAGGGCTGAATTATTGATGTACCCTGAGTGGATGACTTGTCCGTTGTCTGTTTTTTGTATAGTCTTTCAGTTTCAGATTAGAAATGTCAATCATCTTTGAGACTTTATGCTACTCTGTATTTTGATTGAAAGTTAGCGAGTGCTACATTGGCTTGTTTACGCAAAGTATTGGTCTCTCTTTATCTCTCTTTCTCTCTCTCTCTCTCTCTCTCTCTCTCTCTCTCTCTCTCTGTCTCTGTCTCTGTCTG
>JAQIXG010003521.1:0-14664 GCA_034700105.1 Oconnorella tubifera | reverse complement strand
TATTTTGTATTAAGTACAATTTTACAATTTAATAGTATTTTCATATTATACATGATGGTAATTGATTCACTTTTTTTTATTTTTTATTTGTATTAATTTTATTAACATTAATTTTAGTTAATGTTGGTGCCCTTCTTATTTTCTTTCATTTTATTGTTAAATATATTTCATAAATTTAATTTACAAAGTGTTTATTTTAATATATTTGTTATAAAGTGTTTCATAACATATAAAATGTTTATGGCTTGTTTTAAATCTTGTTTTATTTTTTCTAATGATATTAATACTTTACTTTTTTATGCTCTTTTGTTTTGATTTGTTTTACAGAGCAAGCCAAAGATGAAGATGATGACGATGATGATAACGACGATGATGATGACGATGATGATGATGATGACGAGGATGATGACGAGGACGATGATGATGACGAGGATGATGACGATGATGATGATGATGCTGAAGATAGCTTTGATCTGATCAAATCTGGTATAAAGCGAACGGCTCCTAAAGATGGTCAGAAAGTGTCTGTTCCTGCCAAAAAGGCAAAGTTAGATCCATTTCTGAAAGCTGTGCCGAGTATGTTCAAAATTATATATTTTATATTAATCGAGTTTTATAATGTAGAAGTTTTCAGAGTTTAATGAATTTTTGTCAAATAATCAGTTTTAAAAAGATCGTAAAGTTTTTTACTGGATTAGTTGTGTTATTGGAATTGTATATGTAGATTAAGTAGATAACAAAAAGATACTACATAGTTTGATCGAAAATGTCTTTCATACCAGTTTTCATCATGTCTTGCATATGACTTTGACTTCCCTGTGATTGTGTCATGGTACTGTTAGTTCACAGTATGGACATTGGACACATTGTAAATATTTGAAGATCTCTCTTACTGGATTTGATAATTTGAAGTATTGTTAAATTCAAATTTGAATATTTTGTCATAGACACGTCACACCTTTTGAACGCATCGGGATATATCTAAGTGAATTTGATAGTTAGATATGAAATTTCCTCCTTTAGAAACTGATATAAAGTACAAAATAAATATTAAAATTTTGACTCCGTTATAGCATATTAGCATGGGGGCTATTTTTTGTTGCACCTTGTATGTGTATTCTTTAGTCTGTGAAAAATTATAAAAAAAATTGTATAGATTTGATTTCATTGGTCAATCTGCTACTTATCAACTTGTTATTATAGTTTATTGTTATAGTTTGATTGTTATGCTTTAGTCTTTCTTTGTACGTTATATTCATAACGTTTTTTTTATTTGTTTTACATAGCACAAGATTCTGATGATGATGACGAAGATGATGATGATGAAGATGATGACGACGAGGATGATGATGATGAAAATGATGATGATGAAGATGATGATGACGAGGATGGTAATGACAATGATGATACTGAAAGTGATGATGAATCAGATGATTCTGAGCCTGTTGCTACTCCAAAGAAAGTTGTAAAGAAGGATAAGAGTAAATCTACAAAGAATGCAGTTGTGGTAGCTAAACAACCAGCTCAAAAAGGTTGCTTATTACATTATTTTATTACTAAAGTTGATATATTGTTTGTAGCATCTATGTAGTTGTGTTGATATGCATAAAATTGCTTATTATCTCATGAATATTCTTATACATAGAGATACATAAATTTTCTTTGTTTTCTGTTATTGTTTGTTTTCATCTTGAATCATAATAACTTAATCTGAGCTTATTCTGTATTTTGAATAAATAAATAAACAATTACTTTCAATTAATTTTTATTATGACTTTCTAAATATAACATTCTTATTTTTAAACAAATCTCAAATTTAAAATGATTGAACTTTGGCTTCTTAATTACATCCTAGTGAAGAACTTGCATATTATACCAGTTATACTCTGAGATTATATATAAAAACTGATAAATTTGTTAATTTTTAATTCAATAAACAATTTTACAGAAACCCTTGCTGTTTCCATTTAGGGCTTGAAGTCTTAATTATTTATCTTATTGTTGTGATTATAATACAAAGTCTTAGTTAATGTAGCAGACTGATATCATTGAGGTTTCAAAAGCTATTAGCTTAGTTAAAAGATGAGTTCATTTTTGCTGCATCTTTTAAACTAATTGTCTTGAAAGATAATAAGTCGGAGAAAAAAATAGGATTTGTTGATTAGTTCTTGCAGAAAGAGTAAATTTAATTTATAATTTGCAACATTTATTTGTTTTGTAATTGATAGCTCCTCAGACTCTCTTTGTGTTGCTTCCTCGCAAAGAAAAACTTGAAGCGTCAAAAATTGAGACGTTTTTCAAAGTTCGAGGATTTGAGAATACAGTGCGACCAATGAAGGGTAGAAAGTGAGTCAATTAGTTTGTTTGAAGTTTGTGGGCATTGCTGAGATTACAAATCATTAAGTTACAGCAGTCACATCATTTTAGCCAAAGCTGTATTTGTTTGCAATGATATTATGCTATTAAAATGTCGTAATTTAATCCTAATATTTAAAATATTTAAATAGATTTATAACTAATTTCTATATATATGTTTGTTGTATATTATAATTATAAAAATTGTTTATCTGGCATTAAGTAAAAAAAATCTGATGATGTGCTATTACACAGCATGGAAATAAACAAAGCTATGCTAAACATTGAGCTATGATAATATGAATTTGTAATGATTTGAGATTTTAATAATTTATTTTAATCTTTGCCAGCTATATGTTTGTTGATCTTGCTGATCCTAATCTCATGCCCAAGGCTCTTAAGCTAAGCGGTCAAAGGCTAGATGGACTTGAACTGATAATAGAGGTAGCCAATCAGAGGCCAGCAGCTACACCAAAAGAGGACAAAGAAGTGGCTAAAGCTAAAACAAAAAAAAATAAAGATGAAATGTCACAAGAACGGGAAGGTTGGTTAGATGAAATTTTTCAACTTACTAGTTTATTGGTTATATTGTTAATTTTTATTTATAATATATTTAATTCATATTAATTTCAATTTATATATTTATGTTACATTTATTCTATTTTAGCAGAATCATTAGGGTAGATTAGTAAATAATAAATCTTATTCAGTTTTTCAAATTATTACAGCAATCAAGCATTATGAACCATTACGCGTTGAATTTGTTATTATTATTAGTCTCTTTTCATTATCATTTCATTGTGGTTAATAACTTTTCGAAAGAATATTGAAATCTCAACTTTATCTAAATTAAATGAATATAAAGTAGATTATGATTCAACTTCCCAGTTTGCTTATTAGATTCAGTTTAAAACTCTCTTTAAAAATATGCTTCACACTAATTTGCTTATTTTGAACTGTGGGAAAATTACTATTACCACCGTTGTACCGCTGCGTTGCATAATTGTTCCATCGCTATTATTAATATTTGTTATTTTCTTTAAATTAAAACGTATCATATTTAATGCAATAGATTTAATACAGTAGAATTTGTTGCAGTTTCGGTTGTTTTTTAATAGAGCTTGGTAATAAGATGAAGTTATTTGTGAAAGACTTGCCTGTCAATGTTACCGAGGCAATGTTAATGGAACATTTTCCCCAGGCAAAGGCTATCCGCTTGCCAACTATAGAAGATAAAAAAATAAAGAAAGGGTATATATCTATAAAAGTTTAAAACTTATTTTATTTGCTTATAAAAGTTTAAAAATAATCCGTGCTTATAATTTTTTCAGTCGTTTTATCAATGTCCCTTGTGTGAAGAATGTTTTACTGCAATTTCTTATTTGAAAAGAATCATTAGATGCTTGTTGATTCATCCGGCTACATGTATCTAAAATATTGAAATAAAGATTTTATTTTTTGAAGATATCACTTATTTTGCTATATCTAAAAACAGCAATGTTATGCAAAAAATTTCTTCAATGAATGACAACTATAATTTTACCGTTCATTTTATCTAAATGAACGGTATTAGTAGCATTGACCGTGTTTGTAATTGACAAAACAGATTTGCATTTCTTGAGTTTGAGAGCGAAGCAGTAGCAGAGAGAGTAATGTCTAAGAAGCAAGGTTCAACACTCGGTGATAAAACTATCTTTATTGATTATGTGGGAAAGAAAAGTGTTCATGCTAAACAGAGTCATAAGATTATAGGTAACTTTTAATATTCTCTGCTTATTTATATATAGTCAAGCATCATTCATTGAATAGTAAAACCTGATTCACAATTCCGGACTCAGACGTATTTTAATTATTTGAGCGGCAATAGATTGTTCATGGTCATCCTAAAAAGGTTTGACCATGGATGATTTAGATTTGATGTGATAATCTACGAAGTCATTTCAAAAGAACTGATTTTTTTGCATGGGACAATGTGTTAAATTGTGTTTTGTTTTGTCGTCTGAATGAGCAGCGTAAATTTTCTAGGTTGAGCTCGTTAATGTTCAAAATGAATGAACAAGAGTTATAGTTGTAAACATAGCAAATACAGAGCAAAGCAGAAATATAGTTGTTATGTCTAGATTACTGTTCATGAATGACATTTTAGACTAGAAGTTGAATTAAGTATCTTTTTAAAGTGCAGCAATTACTGAACAATAATCTCGACATCTAGACATAATAGCTCTATTTTTGGATTTGCAAAATATTTTTTATGTTCATAACTAGAACTCTTGTTTTATTTCAAATATTAATGAGGCTCAATACAGAAAATATTCACCCCTCATTAATGAATATTAACTATTATTTAACGTTATACTTTGATTCTAGTTGAATTGAGGCATTTAGTTTCCGATTCTGGCATTTTAGTCACTGTGCCAACAAACTTTAAACAGTGTGTATTTTTCTTTTAAAAAGAATCAAGTCGGGACGTGAAATAATCTGAAATGACCATAAGATTATGCTTGAGTTCAATGCCTAGAGTAGTAATTACAAATACCTAGAACGTATTGCTAGAGAATTAGTGCGAGATTTTCCTTTACATTGATTTTTTAGAAAAGTATTTTGTTTACTGTAATTTGAGTTACTTTCTATATCATGCAAAAATTAATGATTATAATTGGATTACAGATGATCCTACAAAGACTTTGTTTGTCAAGCAGCTTTCATACAGTACTACAAGTGATGAGTTAAAGAAAGCTTTTGTTGGTTGCGCTGATGTCAGATTGGCAACATTTCCAGATACTGGAAAATCTAGAGGGTAGTTTGGTGTTATTTGTTCATGGCTCATTTTTTATAAAAAATAATTTTTGTGATTGGATGTATGCAGCTGAAGTTGCGCTTCAGCTGCATTATATTGAAGAATATTATGAAATTTTCAGAATCTTGATGTTTCTGTTTTATAAAGCTTTTTTTAATTAAGAAAAGTATACATTATATTATGAATTATAAGTGTTTAGAGAACTATTTGAAAGCCGAGTTTCACTCCTAGTTTAATTTATGCATAATCGCATACATGTTCACAACATTCATTAACATAATCTTTCATATTGTGGTTATTAAACATTGATTTTAGAAATGTTCTTTATTATCAGTCACTAAAAATTACCTTTTTACCATTATGTGATGTTACGCGACAAGAAGCAAACAGTAATAAAGAGCAAAGTTTTTATTATGAAGTATCTAGTATTTATTATTGGTATCTTATTAGATGCACTTATTTCTATTTATAGATTAAAATTCTTATTATTAAAATGTTTAATTATAAGATTTATTATATAGATTTGATTATATAAAAATATGATTTGTATTTTATTCAATTAACATTTAATATCGTTACTCATTAAAAGCATGCAGCAGTTTTATTAAAAATCTAGATATCTTTAAATATATTTTGCATGACGCAGTTATGCATTCGTAAGTTACGCAACAGCTGAGCAAGCTGAAGCGGGGAGATTGAAGATGAACGGAGCATCGTTAACTGGACGAACTATTGTTGTTGGATTTGCTCTGCCACCAGATGAGAATGCAAAGAATAAAAAGAAGAGTAAGCGAAAACATTTGATGAAGTGATAATTTTATTTATTTTAATTGATTACTGAGATTCATAGCTTAAATTAAAGGTAGTTAAAATGATACAGACAATTTATTGTGTCATATTTTTGTAGTTTACTGTGTTGTGTGTTTTACTACCTTTTTTATACTTTACAGACAAAAGTGTAATTTTACTGTTATCTGTAGTCATTCATATATTATAATCCTTTATTATTATGGAATTTAAGAAATAATATTTTATTTAAATTTGACACTTATTTACAAATTTTTCTATAATCTAAGTAAAATTACATGTGGTTATATAATTTTAAATTATATAATGTGTTAGACTAAATCGGAAAGAATATATGTACATGAAATAGCTTTATACGTGGATTAAAACATAAATGTTTTTTGCCACTGTAATTGCAGAAAAGCATGATCATGTAATTTTTATATTTTTCTTTTTAGTTACAAATGTTTGTCAAAATTGTGAAACTTATTTTTATACTATTTTTAGATAAACCTTTTATTTTTCGTTCATATTTGTATGAACTGTATTCCTGTTAATTTGTTGAATTACGATCTGATTTTTAAAAGTTAATGATTGTAACAAAAGAAATATTCAAGTTATGTTTATTTTAATTTTTACTACAACTTGATATATCATATGTATAATTTATTTTTTCACATCTAAGTGATCTATTGGTATTGTTTCCAGTATGTTTGTATGTTATATGTTTGCTTCAATAGAAGAAATATACTATTATTGTAATTCTAGATATGAAACATTAACCATTAATTAACAAGCAGATATTTTGATATTACTAATTTTTATATTATAAGAGTTGCTCCTTGTAACTTTTATCATAAAATTGGATTTTTATCAACTTTTCAGAGTAAATAATGTATGATAAACAGAATTAAATCATATGCCAACAATTAATTATTATAATGGCAAAAATGTAAGCAACTCATTTGGTATTGTGCAGATAAAGCGACAAAGTCAACGGGCTTTGGCAAAGACAAAGGCAACTTAAACAAGAAGAATAAGGTAGAAACAGTCTCTGCTGATGAAACGGCCAAACGGAAAGTAGTAAAGGAAAAGCCAACTTTGAAAGCAAAGAAAGAAAAAACGTCTCAGTCACCAAGTGAAGATAATAAAACCAACAGCAAAAATGGTCAGTTTTATATTGAGTAGTAATTATTGATCAGTCTAATGTCTTTCTTGTAAGAAAGTTTTTCCGTTTCATTATAAATTATTATTACATACTACCAGTAATACAATTATCTTTAAATTTATATATTGGGTGAGTGCCAAGAATCTCTCAATTCTTTTAATACCATCCTTTTTGCATCATAACCAAAAAATGTTATGTAAAATTGCCCACAAATTTAAAATACTAGCGTTAATTCCTAATTAGCTAAAGTAAATTATATAATAATATTGAAGCGTAGCAGAATTTTGCTGAATTTTACGATTAATTATGTTTTTAAGTTAACTCATAGTTAAGGTGCTTTAATTTAAAGTATTCACAGCATCTGTACTTTGTGTTGATTAATAACTCGTCAAGTCATGTCACAGCACAATTCTTTGTATGAATCTTTGTGAAGTTGTTTTATTGAAATATAATAAATTTATTGTACTGTATTATTTGACATGAATCAGTGTCCAGTTAGTAAATGATACCAAGTTTAACATCACATAAAAGAATTTATAAGCTCTTTAAATATTATATTAATTTCTATACATTATATATTTTCAGTAATTTTATTAATTTACTTCATGTTGTTTTTATTTAGATGTGAAAAATAAGTTTTCCAAAGTTAAGAAGACACCAAATAAAGGTGAACCAGCAAAGAAGCGAATAAAAGTATAAGTAAATGCAATTTCAATGAACGTAACTTTCATCAATTTACATGTTACAGTTATGACAGTTAATCGCAGACTCGTTTTTAATCGTTAACTGTTTTATTAATTCCCATATAAATGGTTGTAAGTGAGTGCTGCCTAAGTTATGGGAGTTAAGATTTGAGGACATTATACTTGGTTAATGAATGTAATTAATTTTAACTTAACTGTCATTGTTGATTTTTAACATGTAATTTTTAACCACATCGGTATAATTCCTATTTGGCAACTTAAGTTTAAATTTTTTATTTTATTGAAAACGTTTTCAAATTATTTTATTTTGTTAAGGGAAGCGTTTGTGAGATAAATTTGTGTGCATGATTAAGAAATATTATTGGTCATTATTTGATATCATGTGATTTGAAATGGCCATATGTTAAGTGAGTTTACATTAAGCACATTTATTAGAACTTGTGAAATAAAATCATTCTTTTATAATAACATTACACAAATATTGCTAATTACAAATATTACATAATGATTAAACAAAAAAGGCCTAATGATATGGATTTAACTATATCATAAATTAAGTTTTATGAATTTTTTGTCATATTAGTTATTGACCTTACTGTCATAATTGGAAATTATCATTGGATAATATTTTAATCGTCTTTAATTTACCAATTTTATGTACATTGTTAAGTAATGCTCCAGATTTTAAATTGTAGGCAATATAAATTGAAAATAACAGAGTGAAAAAGATTTTAAAATTAATTGTAATAACATTCATTATGCTGTATAATTACAAAAAAAACTTGAAGTTTGAAAATATTCACTTGTTTTGGCCCTACATGGTAGCTACCATTTTGAAAATGGAATAAAAAACTTAAAAGAAAAATAGCAATTGAAATAAATATTTAAATAAAGCAATAATTATAAATGAATATAATTATTAAATAACTATATAAGCGAAGAATCCATTTACGATATAGCAATCATCTGCTTTCAATCTTTTAGGTGTAGTTAGTCAGTTGTGAAACAAAAGGAGTTGATACCCTAAGTTTTATCAGTCGCCAAACTGATAAAACTTATGCACTGCAGTTAATGCAGTGCATAATAAGTACGGTACTATTATCTTGCAGTAGACCTATAATATGTATATAGCCTATAATGAAAATTAAAACATACACTAAGAGTTAGGATAGTTTGCATGTATAGTCAATTTGAAGCACAAACCTGAATTCTGCTTTTTTTAGCTGTACGGTACCTATCAGTTGCGTAGGCAAGGGGAGGAAGTTGTAATGGTTATAAACTCTCCCTCCCCCTCATTATAGGTAGACCTACTTTTCCCAATGTTAAAGATGCGAGTTTAATGGTCAAATGAAATTTTTTTGCTTTGTGTTTAGTGATTGTATACCTAGCAAGACCAAAATGGAGTGATAACCTAAGAAAATAAGATCACTCAAAATGTTAGAATCTCCTCCTCTCAGTCAATTCCTGACTGCGCCACTGGTCCTTGTATAGGAAATTTATTACTAAACTGACTCAGTGGCGGATCCAGGTTATCCAGTAGGGGGGGGGGGATGGTGGGCGATTTACTAAAAAAAATTCAGCTTTGATTTTTTTTCTCCGCAGTAGTTTAGCATCAATTTCTCTCAGGCGTGATTTTTGCTTGTTAAATAAAGAGCTGACATTTTTTTTCACATATTTAATGTTCATATTTTCACATTTCAAAGACACGTTTGTTATATTTTAGGAAACATTTCTATGCTTATTAAACAATAACAATCAAAATGAAGCCTGCAAGCTTTACATTAACATATAAAAAATTATATCAACTATGTAGGGTGGAGGGGGCGATCGCACCATCAAGGTTTAAAGTAACATAGAAAAAAATCAACTATGTAGGGGGAGCGATTGCCCCTATTGCCCCCCTCCCCCCGCCTCCCCCTATGGATCCGCCACTGCTAATAAGACCAATTTCTTGACTTCTACTAACTAAATTAGATAGTTAAAGTCAAGAAATACTATTTGTAAATTTTTCAAAACTGCTAAATGGAAACACCGCGGCAAACAGCCAATCAGATTCATTGTTTATGCGCAACCATGGCGCGTTGCTATAAATAACTCTGCTGCCTATATATAGAGGCCCGCTAGCCTGTTAGCGCTGATATTTGAAATTTGGTTTCAAAGAGAACGGTTGATTTCATTGCAATACAAATATATATATAACATTGATTTCTTGCTTCTTTCTGCTTTCTATTTGACTTGTTAAGATTGTTTGTTGAGTGAAAATGAAGAATTCTTCTTTTGTTGTGGTTGAGGGAGAGAAGGGGACGAAGGGGATTAGGGGAATAAAGAAACTGAAGGCCTGGTTGAAGAGAAAGGTGACGGCTGGGGATGACCAGGATGTGAAGGAGAGTCCTGCTGGGGTGAAGAATGTTAGAAGGCGGTGGTGGAAGAGGGCTGATGTGACTCCTTGTGTGATCGATGAGAGGTGAATAAATGATTTAATTCAATCTAATTTATTTTCCATGTCTGAGAACACATGTGTAATAATTATAATTAAAGTCAGTTTCTTTCTTGTAAATTATGTTGTGTTGTTTTGCATTAGATATTGTATTATATTGCTTCAAATATAAATGTGTTTCATAGAATCTAGCGTGGTACAAAAAATGATGTTGTAAATCATGAACTATAATTATACTGGACCATTCTGTATTTGATAAGAATTTAATTAATTTCTATGAATCCGATAAACTAATTTCAAAGTCATGAATAAGTATCGTAAAGTCCAATCCTTTAAACAAAATTAGATGCACAAGGTAAATTAATCAGATATCATGAAAGATAGGTCTTAGGTTAAAAGTGCCTGATATATTATAGATATTATATAGTTTACAAGAAATTAATGTAGTTATTGGTACACATTAATATTACACAAATATATGACAAATTAGGGTTGCCAGATACCTTCATAAAAAATACCGAACATCTTCCATTTATTTCACTCCCCATAAAGCGGTGATCTGATAATATCAAACGAGGAATATCAGTTCTCTTATACAATTTTTTGTGTATTTCTGGTCAACTAAATTGCATAAGTAGTGCATTAGTTTAGCTGGTATTATTTTGTCATAATTTTTAAAACATTTAAGGCTTGTTAGAGAAATATTTACAGCACTGGACTCGGACAGGTTGAATCTTGGAAACCTCTGTACCCTTTAGTACGGCGCTAAAATTGTCAGCTACGTCTAACACGTTGTTCATATAATATGGTAATCCATGACATTAAACTTAACTTAACTCAACCTCAATGTTATGTTGGCTTTTGACAGCATCACTGACAGTATCTTTATTTCACCGGAGCAGTCGATAAGCTCTCATAATGATCTGTGTGATATGTCAGTTTGGTCCGTGACAAGTGTGAGGGCCTTTGAACAGAGTGAGGTAGACGAACAGATCAATGAAGATACGTGTAACAGAACCAACGAAGCGAGAGAACTAGCAATAGATGCACTGAACAAGAATGAGTCAGCATGTCCATATGACACAGTATCACTGACCTTTATCAGCCCAATGCCTAGTTTCTCGCAAGAATCAGACAGCAGTCACTCGATTGACGCGTCATTCTCTTCAATATTCACTCCCTCTATCTCTTCTACTCCAACAAGATTGATATCACCTGCTGTCAGCAGACATTCATCAATCAAAGACAAGACGATTGATGCTGAGATGGATTTACCAGTGTTAGTGTGGAAGGAGGAGGAGGACAGATGTATCTCGGCAAAAAGAGAGTACGGGCATGCGTCAGATGACTGGGAGAGGATTCTCTTTCCATACACTTTATCATTCACTCAGACGTTATCCATGGAACTGAACGAATCGTGGAGTAGGTATGTTATAAAAAATATATCCAATTCTTTCTTTTCTTGATATATTTTTAATGTTATTCGATAGGTGCTATTAGATATGAACTAACAAAGATGTAGTACTTTTATATGATAAAATTTTATTTTGAGATTGAATAGGTCTAATGTTTTGATCTTGTTATATCAAATTATACATTCCTCTTGATCTAAATTTGATTTACTTTGAATTGATTTTTTAGTCAGTTTATGTGAAACTTTTAATACGTATTAGATTTGAATCATCTATTTATTAAAATAATATTTATAATGACAAAACCACCAATAGTAGAGAGTTGTCTTAAACAGCGAGATCAGTTAACAGAAAGTTTATAGAACACAGTCGAGATCCCATTTCATGAATCACACTAAAACTCGAATCTGAAACCTTGTCTTTCAGTGTCTCTGGGCTCTGAGCAATTATGGATCAACTATGGATTGAACATTTCACTGCTCTAAAATGTTTATAAATTTAAATTATGCATATTATACATTCTTTGTGTCACTGTTTATTGTCAACTGTTTCAGTGGTTATTATTCGCTGTGGGGGGACGACAGAGACTGGATGCCACTGAAAGATCAACGAAACATGATCTGGCCACCAGTCAAGCCAAAGCCTATCCCTGCCTTCATGCTGTACTCAGATCAAATGCGTAGAGACATTCTTGAATCAGTTTATCAACGTCTTAACTATCATCCTAACCAACCCGTAGTTAGTTACAATCCTTATCTAGATTTTATTTCTTTGTTAGATCATTTATTGAATTAATTTAGAGTTAGATTATTTTTTGAATTAATTTAATATCTTGTCGATATATAACTATGTGAAATTTCATAAATGATAATGACGGGCATATAATCTTATTAGAAAAATTATCATTATATAATATTTACTTCTATATCTAATCTGTATGTAATTTTTAATCTTATTGTGAATTATGTAATATGTTCTTAGAAAAGTTTGCTTTAAGAAATAGTAATGTTCTAAATAATAGAAATTCTATTATGTAATCTCATCATATAATAATCTGCTGCTTTAATTTTAAACTCTATCACTATTTTCTTTTTCTCTCCATGTTTTGACACTCGTAATTTATAAGTGTCAAATGTTTACGAAGGTATCAGTGACTAGAAGGATCGTAGCGTTGGTCAGACGTTGTGGTCAGAGAGTTGAGCGACTACATCGTAGGTTTATGATGAGACTAAGAGATCATTTCAGATCATAAACTACTGGCTCTACTCTATCTATATCATAGGTATTTATTTTATAGCAAAATTTATCACTTTTTCTGATAAAGTGATTATCAGCTGTACTTTAGCTAAGTTTTATCACAACTCCTTGTTTATAAAATTATAAATAGTTTACGATTAATGATATAGCTTCTAAATTAGGGGATCAAAAAATATGATACGTTTCAGTTGTTAAGATTCGAACCTGATATTACTTCATTTTCTAGTCGTTTTATATTCTAAGTTGGATAGTCTATCTAAGCAAGTCATAATAGTCTTTAGTGCTGATGTTGATATACAATGTTATTGTCTATAAATGCAAGAGGATTATGATTTAGTAAGATTGTAATTTAACATATAATGAGCTTGCTCTCAAAATCATTTAATTTTTATAAAACTTAGATCTGATATTTTTTGCTTAGTCTTACAAAATATGCATTTCAGTACATAAAATAACATGATCCTAATAATATAACTATAACCATTTCACTGCTGCTTACGAGTGTATGTCTTGTTTTAATTCATATCACAATTATTATAAAATTGAAATTAATTTAAATTAATGGAAATTGGATGTAATTTAAATTACAATTTCAAAATTTGAAGCGTGAACGTTTAATTGCGACATTATGTTTTCAAACTAAAGAATTACATTGTACTTAAATATATATTTTGACATAAATATTTTTTCTATGAATCTGATCTTCATAATGTAATTGTTTTGTAATAATGTTTATATTTTCAGTTGATTGGCTGGTTGTATAGAAGTAGACGATTGATCAGTGACTCATAGAATTCTCTTTTCTCCCTTTGTTTCCACTTTACTGTCTCTCAGTCACTCGTCTACTTTATATAAAACTTTCAGACTATATAGACTTGTGTTCTGTGTATTAGGTTTATAAACTGACTGCGAGTAGGTTCATGAACTTTGTGATGAGAAATGATTGAAATATGACAAAACTTTCTGATACTATTAGCTTAATGATGACTGTTGCATAGTTAATGAAATATTGATTGGCTTCTATTTATTGTACATTTTTAATTATTTTCTTGTTGAATACTTGATGTTTAAACTGTGTTGATATTTGTTAATTGTAAATAGTTATTTATTTTATTGTTCACAGTTTATTGTATTAATTTAAATTTTATTGTAAATAGTTGATATTTTGTTATGTTACTGTAAATAATGTTATTGTTAATACAGTTTGTTGATTAAACATTTTATATAAAACTTATATAATTAAATAGTTGTATGATCTATATACTTATTATTATCCAATGGGATTACAAGCACAGTGTATTGGATCACAATGATCAAGAAAACTAATCGCAAAAGATCTGATGATCTTTTAATCATTAACCTAAATTTTGAGAATGTTACATGATTATAAAAAACTGCTGTAAGTTTCTTTTACTGTGAAGCAACAGCAGAAAAAGTTGCCTTGTTATAATTTTTTTAAAAAAATAAGAGGATGAATAAGAGATCGATCAAATACTAACTGCAATTGTTTTGAGGAAGTTTAACATAGCTTTTGTATTTTTTCTGTATAAAAAAAATTGAGTCGACGGTCCCTGCACGTTTACAAAGTTTGCATCTATA
The DNA here is from genome assembly GCA_034700105.1 of Oconnorella tubifera. NCBI lineage: Eukaryota > Metazoa > Annelida > Clitellata > Enchytraeida > Enchytraeidae > Oconnorella > Oconnorella tubifera. Next base: position 149 of record JAQIXG010003521.1, on the reverse strand, counting down.
ATTATTTAGTATTTTGACCTGGGCATTTTAACAACTGTTTACTAGAATATTCAAACTCTTCATTTTAAATTAATTTAGGCTTTAATATTATAATAAGTAAACACTGTATGCACTCTGTATAACATTACATACTCTGATGACACTACATA
>JAQIXG010003520.1:0-14672 GCA_034700105.1 Oconnorella tubifera | reverse complement strand
CCCTCTTCCCCCTCTTCCCCTCTTCCCCCTCTTCCCAATCCTTCATCATTACAGATTACAGAATTATTATCATAACAATTTAATATCACAACATTGCAACTGTACTGCAACAATTCAGTAATTGTATCGCAATATTGCAACATTCTCCCCCAGGCACCAGGGTCTCACTGGAGGCCATTCGTCGCCGCCTACAGAGCAACAGATTCATCCTGGAGACCCCCTCTGACGTCAAACGGCCCCTACTCAAGGTCGACATCACCTTGGTGGCTCCCAGTGTGGTGATGAGTCCAAGTCTGGAGGAGGTTCAGTCTATGGTCAGCAAGGCAGTCCAGACCATTCTGAAGATGACTGAGAACATCCCACAGTGGGAGCATCAGATACTGCAAGCTGAGCTGCAACAGAAAGTAAGGTTTTTGCCGTGTTAGGGTTAGGGTTAGGTTGGGTTGTTTAGGTTATTTTTGGGGGGATAGGATTAGGTTTGTTTGATCAGTTTTTTGGGATTAGGGTTAGATTTGTTGCATAAATATGCGACCAATAAGTTACATAAATATACAGAACGGCTGATAATTTTAATAGAGATGATCAATCATCATCTTCATCAACATATTCAATATTAAAATATACAGTTTTAATTTTATTTAGAAAAACAAAACTTATTTGATATTGTAATAATTTTAATGAAATCTTTTTCTATAATCTTGCATTGTGATTGTATTGTCATAAAATTATGCATAATTTCAATCCGTTCTTGTATCACTTTATTTTCGAGCAGTCTAATTATGATTACGAGGTAAGTTTAAAGTTATGCAGTAAGCCAAAAATTGTGATCTGTGTCTATTTATTTCATTTATTGCTTGTTTTGTTCAATTTAAATGTTTCCCTAATATACAGCGGATTACTACAATGTTTCATAAACAGAGATTTATATAAAATACATTAAATATATAATTTATGATATAGGTATTAAACTTTTCAATTATGCTCTAAATATTAAGTCAGTAAATTCAAATTTGTGCCGTTCTGTGACGGGTGTATCCCGCTAGCTAATATTATTATAAAAATTATTGCATAACTTTTTTGCTCAGCGCCGCAAACTGAAACATTTGAAGGTTTGATTGAAGACTTTTTACAATTATTCTTTCTTTAATTTGCTTCCAATTATTCGTAACAAAACTGCGTATATTTTACATTTACATCAACTTAAACCTTAGCCCTTTAAAACTGCCTGGCACATCAATAATAGCATTTTTTGTGCTGATGTGACGCTAAGAAATAAACATATATCCTAACTAACCATCCGAGAGCTTTTTAATATTAAAAGATATTAATGATTATAATGATGACGAAGAAAATGATGATAATGATGACAAAAATGATAACACACTACTTTTGACTTTAGTTCTTTTTGCATTGCTTTGAAGTTTGCTTATTTTGAAACTTAAGTATTTCCTGCTTAACTGTTAGCTTATTCTTATTTTCATTTGAATTAAGAAATTATTTTGAATGTTAATTTTATTATTATTATTATTGTTATATGCTTTTTCCGTGATCCGACAAATCGATCATGACTGTTAGTTCATAGGGTTAGGGTTGGAGTTAGGGTTAGGTTTGGGATTGAAGTTAGGGTTAGGATTACGGTTTAAGTTTAGAATTGGTTTGAGTTATTGTTACTAAATGAACTACGGGACGTTTTGTGGGGTTAATGTATTCGGGGTTGAATTGTCGGGTTACCAATAGACTAAGTTAATTGATAAGCTTAACTAGTTACAATATAACAAACATATAATTAACAATAAATAGTCAGTGATATTAAATCATTATTTCTCAGTTCTAATCTAACGAAGCAAAAAGGATTATAATGATTGTTTTAAATTTATATTATTTATAAGATATTAATTATAATAATAATATGAATTGTTTGTATTAATATATTAACATTGGATTCATTTTGTTATTAATACTCCGCTTTTTTCATTGTCTGCTTTGTGACCAAAAATTATCAAAAAATGTACAAACAGCTTTTATAAGTCAAAAATGAAATCACCTTTTTTGTAATAAAAATGAGAGAGAAAATCTAATAAAAATCTGCGGTTGGGGGGGGGTAAAATTATATTACTTTTTAAATCTGTCCAAATACTGTACCATTATCAAATTTGAGTTATGGTTAGAATTTTTCCTAGTATTTTCCAATAATTTACGGGTGTATAACTCCGCCCCCACTTTAGCCCTTGTTTTCTATTGGCTGCAGGAAGTCGATGTTCACGCCCCCGCTGAGGGGGGTGATGACGTCAAGACTAACCTGCTCTCGTTCGCCCGACCCCTGGTGAGGATTGTGAGCGATAATAAGGACATCATTAAGACAGTTCTGCAACTTAATTCCATTGTGACAACCAATAGGCCGGAAGTTCTGGAACTTTTGTCCAGTTTTGAACATCACTCGGAACTTTGGACGGCGGTCGGTTGAATTTTAATTTTTAATTTTCTCAATTTTTTCGTGAAATTTATAATTAATAAAACTATAAATTTATAGTTTTTATTGCTTTGATGTGACGCTGCATTTAGCATCTGGATTTTATAATTCATGAAGTAGTCAAGTTTGGAAGTATCATGCTAAAGAGTGCAGCAAAGCAGCGAAATATTGCCAGCCGTCATTCGAACTCTGGACCTCTTAGTTCCAAATTTGAGGGAAGGGATTGTTAGGGACATATTTACATCGCTGACTAAAGACTAAGGGATGCAGCAAGTAGTGATATATTTTGTGTTGTGTTATTTTAACAGAAGCCTACAGATGCAGTTGAAGAGTTTGACAAAACTAAACCAATTGTTTCAGAGTTTGATTTACAAATGAGATACTATATGGTAAATAAGATGAAACATTTTTAGATGCCTTTTTTCTCCACGCACCCCCTTTTCCCCGCCCCATCTACATTTCTCTGAATGGGAAATTTTTTCAACACTCCTCCCCCTCTTAGACTAAGGCACTTCTACTCTAGTTGATGCAAAAATTTGTTTTAATTTATATTTTTTCTTGGAGCTTAAGCGATAATGGCTGCAGCCCAAAGTGACTTTGCTTCAAATATTACTTATACTGCAACTATTTTTCTCTGAGCCAAAGGTAATTGTGGGCTGCAGCCCATTCTTACTGACACGCAACGATAATTATATATGTAGATGGTTTTCTACTAATTAAATATATTTTATAAGATAAATATTTAATATATTTGATAGGAAATATTTATATTTACATTTGCTGGTAGGCCTTGGAGGCCCAATTTACCGACATCCAGTCAACCTACCGCATAGGGGCCATCCTTTTCTCTACTGAGCCCTTCAAGGCGTGCCTGGGGCGCCAGACTAAGGCGTGGCTAGCGGCCTATGGGGCGTGTCTTAATGAGAGATGTGGGCGGGAGATGGACCAATTGTTTAGTTTCTTTGAATCAGTCAATAAGCCCCTTATGCGACCCGTTAAAGATTTGGATGACATCAGGGGCCACATGGCAATACTGGCCCAGATCAGGGAGGAGGAAGTTAGGGTTAGGGTCATTCTATTTAGCATTTTGAAATCTTATATAGATGATTTTAGTTAAGGGATGCAGCAAGTCTGTTAATGACGAATACGATTTAAAGTTAGTGTTTTTTCACGGGTTATACAAGATTTTTGCATATCCCGCATCGCCCCCCTCATTTTCATGAGGGGTATGTTCATGAAAATACTGTAGTAACTGTTAACGATTAGTGATTAGTAGTAATTTATTATTTAGTAATAAATAATCAATTAAGTAATTTATTATGAAGAACTATTCAGTATGAATAATAAAGAGTTATTAGTTTATAATAATGATTTATGACTTTAATAATATTTCTATTTGTTGTTATTACATTTTCTCATATTGTTCAGGTTGATATGACAATTACTCCTATAGAAGAGGCGTACGTGATGCTAGCTAGGTACGGCCTCTCGTTCAATGACGGCAATGCAGAGAGAGTGGATACATTAGGATACCAGTGGAGACTGCTCAAACAAAAGGTAGTTAGTATTCACTCAAATGTATTTAGTATTTGGTGAAAGGTATTTAGTATTTGTTAAAAGGTATTAAGTGTTTTATCACAATGCATTTTTTAAAATTTTCTTCTGAAATGAATCAATTAATATTTTTCATGATTTGTGAAATTTTTCCTGCACCCCTTTAAAGGCATCGCAATGTCAGAATCACCTTGGAGACATTCAGGAACAGTTCAAGACTAGTCTAATTGATGGGGTGCAAGCGTTAAAAATTGGTGTCGATGAATTCGTGCTGGATTACGCTGAAAAGTAAATAGACCAACAAACTTTTACTTTATGAACCTTTTTGATATTTTACGACATCTTATAAACTTTTTATTTAATATTACTTTAATATTGAATAAAAATGAAGCAATACTAAACAATATTGATAAGTAATGTTTAGTTCTTAGTGTAATTGCTAGTTAATATAAATTAATTTTTCATTTAGAAAGGTTAAAATTAACGTTAAAATGTGTCAATTTAGTTGAAATTTGTATTTGTATTGAATATTTTCTGTTTTAAAATCTCAGGGGCCCCATGGTGGACGGCATACCCCCGAGGGAGGCGTCAGACAGACTTAATGTCTATCAACTCTACTTTGACGACTTGTGGAGAAAATATCAGACGTACTCCGGGGGTGAACAGCTGTTTGGACTTGAAGTAAGTGCATGCATACTAGCATAAGTGCTTGCGTACTCACATAAGTGCTTGTGTACTACAAACAAGCTTTTGCTTACTACACACAAGTGCTTGCGTACTTTATACCGGTGCTTGTGTACTACATATGAGTGTTGTTTACTCTACATAAGTGCTTGTGTACTTAAAACAGGTACACATGAACTTGTTAAGTGCATATTTTTTGTCCTTGGTTTTAATTTGTCGGTATTTGAGGTCGATTTGTCTGGTTCATGTATTCAGTTTCGATTTGTCAGGGTACCCACTTATTCCTAAAAATTTCTTGTTTTCCTTACTTGCTCTTATTCTTGCACTGTTCCTCCAATGTTACCGATGTTCCCCCCATGTTACCGAGTTTTTCTTGTTCTTATTCTTGCATTGTTCCCCCCAGGTGACCGAATACCCAGAGTTGCAGCGTATTCGTAAAGAGCTTAACTTGCTACAGAAGCTTTATCAGCTGTACAATGACGTACTTGCCCGCGTACATGGATACTATGACATCACTTGGCATGAAATAAACATCGATAAGATCAACGGGGAACTCATCGAATTCCAAAACAAGTAATTAAGTAGTTAATTAATTAGCCGATTAATTAGTCAGTTAAGTAGTCAATTAATCAGTCAATTGTTTAGTTAAGTAATTTTGCAATAACAAAAAAACATTAAGAACTTAACAACATTGATTTTTTATCTGTCATTTTATATCATCTCTCTTACAATTTGAAACATTTCCTACATCATTAATCCTAAAATATCTATCATTATAGTCCACTTTTGTGCTAATGTGACATTAACTCACAAATTAAACTCCCAAATTACCCTCAGATGCCGGAAGTTGCCGAAAGCTCTGAAGGAATGGCAAGCATATGAAGACCTTCGTAAGACGATTGATGACTTTAATGAGACTTGCCCACTACTTGAGATGATGTCCAACAAGTCGATGCAGGGCAGACACTGGGACAGGATTGCTAAACTTACGGACCACAGTTTTGACGTCGACTCTGAAAGCTTTCTACTGCGCAATCTCATGGAAGCGCCACTGCTCGCTAACAAGGAAGAGATCGAAGTTTGTGAATGCGTTATGTGAAAGTTGTGAAGCTGTTAGATGAAGCTAGATTAAACTAGATTAAACTAGATTAAACTAGATTAAACTAGATTAAACATGATTAAACTAGATTACACTAGATAAAACCGTAATAAACCAGATTAAACCTGTTCCAATTTGATTAAGCTTCATTTACTAGCAACTATGTTATATATCCCACCTAGGACATCTGTATAGCAGCCACTAAAGAGAAAGATATTGAGGCAAAGTTGAAGGTAGTCATTGATGATTGGAGCGGACATAGCTTTGCTTTTGCGAACTTTAAAACAAGAGGAGAACTTCTGCTAAAAGGTACAAATATTTTGTACTAATTTTTATTTAGAAAAAAGTTTTTATGTAGAAATCATCAGATATCTTAATCAAGTATAGAGTTTGTATTGTTTTCGGATGAAGTTTATTATCATTACTGTCATCATCGTCATCATTGCTCATCATCTTTATCATTGTTGTCATCATCATTGAATTATAGACAGATTTATAGACAGATTTATGGACAGATTTATAGACAGATCAATTACAGTTTTAAAGAATTGAATTTTTGTAAATATTTGAGGTTGTACATTGTAGGAGACTCTACGGCTGAGACGGTGGCTCTGATGGAAGACAGCCTTATGATTTTGGGTTCACTTCTCAGCAATAGGTCTCTACTTTTCTCTTTCTTACAAATAAATCAATTTTCAAGTTTTATTTTATTCTTTTATCTTTATTTTTTATGATCTTTATTGTATTTTTTGATTTATTGTTATTATTTGTTGTACTTTTCTTTCAGGTACAATGTTCCGTTTAAGGTACAGATCCAGGACTGGGTTCACAAGTTGACTGGGACGACTGAGATCATAGAGAACTGGATGATAGTGCAGAATCTTTGGATTTATCTCGAGGCAGTCTTTGTAGGGGGGGATATCGCCAAGCAACTTCCTCAGGTACACATCTTATTTTCCTTCTTTTTTTTCTTTTTTTCTTCAATTTTTTAATAATCTTGATATTACTTAAATCCTATATTTATTTATATATTATATATTGTTTGATTTATATCAATAGAAATAAAATGTTATAACTACGGACCTTTATAAAATAAAGAGTAATTTCCTCAATATTTTATCGACTTTTCTCATTCTCTTCATTTTTTTTGCCTCTCTTTCTTCTCCACTTTCTACTTCTCTTCCTTCTCCCACTCCTCCCCTTTCTCTCCCTCCTCCTCTCTCGCACTCTATCATTCCCCTCCGCTTGTACTCCAGGAAGCAAAAAGATTCAGCAACATAGATAAGTCCTGGCAGAAGATAATGAGTCGAGCCCATGAGATCCCCACCGTCATCCTCTGTTGCATGGGTGACGAGACCCTCTCGCAGATGCTCCCACATCTCCTGGAACAACTGGAGATCTGTCAAAAGTCACTCACTGGGTATCTGGAGAAGAAGAGACTTTTATTTCCGAGGTTCTTCTTTGTCTCTGATCCTGCGTTGTTGGAAATATTGGGACAGGCTAGTGACTCGCACACGATACAGGTTTGAGACTTGATCTTTTGGTTATTTATTATGATGTAAACTTTTTTATTATAGTCTAATTATCATCATTGATATCATTATTATTCTTTATTTTTTATATATATTTATTATATACCAAAAATAAATAATTATTTATTTTAGTATTTATTTTTTATATATATTTGTTTAAGTATTTATGTATGTAATTATTTCTTTTGTATGTATTTTTTTTTTCGTATATTTATATATGTATTTATTTCTATTTCACAGGCCCATCTACTGAGTGTTTTTGACAACGTTAAAACGGTTAAATTTGATGATAAATCTTACGATAAGATACTTGCTGTTAATTCACAAGAGGGCGAGACTGTTAGTCTGAAGGAACCTGTCATGGCTGTCGTACGTTTTGTTTAAATATTTATAGAATTAAATCATTAAAATTATAAATTATTTGTATACTTGTGGTTTTTGCAATCGATTGTATTATAATAATAGTGAATTGAATTATATATTTGTTGTAAGTAATATATATATATATATATATATATGAATATAAGATTATATAATTGATTGATTTCTTACTTTAAAATTGTAATTTTTGATGATATGATACATAATTTATGATTGATAAGTGCAATTTTTAATTTTAATTTAAATATTTCAGGGCAATGTAGAAACATGGTTGTCAGATTTGTTGCGGGTGACCCGGGGGTCCATTCATGGCATCATTCGGTCAGCCGCCATTGCAATCACTGATCCCGCCTTCAAACTGATGGAATTTGAAAATGCCTACCCGGCCCAGGTGAGATCTAAAAATAGAATTATATAGGCTCATAAAAAAAAAATTGGTTTATTTTAAAGTATAGAGCCATCTAGAGAATGAATAATAAATATATGTGCCATCTAGCGAATGAGTATGAAACATTCCAGCCATCTATCCAATGAACAATAAATATTTCAGCCATCTAGTGAATAAATAATAAACATTTCAGCCATCTAGTGAATAAATAATAAATATTTCAGCCATCTAGTGAATAAATAATAAAATAATTCAAATAATTTAAATTCTATTCACCAGGTGGGACTGCTAGGAATCCAAATGATCTGGACTTCAGAGTCTGAGGTAGCCCTAAGCCAGGCCAGGCTGGACAGAAAAATAATGCAAAATACGAACCAGAAGTTTCTACAGATCCTAAATGAATTGATTGATGTCACAACGCAAGATTTAACGAGAAATGAACGAACAAAGTTTGAAACACTCATCACTATACATGTGCATCAAAAAGATATCTTTGATGATCTAGTAAGTCATTCATCACTTCATGTTTATATAGTAAGTCACTCGTCACTTTGTGTTCATCTACTATGTCACTCATCACTCAATTTTTGTTCACTTTGCTTGCGCTGTCTCACAAAGCGTGCTGATGTGACATCAAATTAAACTCTTTACATTCAGGTAAAGCTGCACATAAAGTCACCGGGTGACTTTGAATGGTTGAAGCAGTCGAGGTTCTACTACAAAGAGGATGATGATGAATGTCTAGTGTCTATCACTGATGTCAACTTTTGTTATATGAACGAGTATTTGGGATGTACGGAGAGACTGGTTATTACTCCACTCACTGACAGGTTATTGGCAGTAATTATTATATAATTAGTTAATTATAATAGTCATAATAATAGCGTTTAATTTATATGAATTCACAGAATAAAAGTTATGTTTACATCGAAGGTCTATATGAAACAAACGCATTGTACTGTTTCACTGAATACAAAACAGAAATCACTTAATTATCAGTTAATTATAAGCTATAATAATTATATATTATATATTATAATTATATATTAACTAAACATGAATTGGACATTAATAATAACTTAACCAAAGGTGAATAAGCATCTCATTATATATTTCGGATTATTAATATTCACATTTCCTAGATTACTTGTAATTTAATATTTTTGGTAAATTTGTCCCCCGCAGGTGTTACATAACCCTGGCCCAGGCCCTGGGTATGTCCCTGGGTGGGGCCCCTGCTGGTCCTGCAGGCACGGGGAAGACAGAGACGACCAAGGACATGGGGAAGTGCCTAGGGAAGTTTGTCGTGGTCTTTAACTGCTCGGATCAGATGGATTATAGAGGATTAGGAAGGATTTATAAGGGTTAGGATTATCATCATTATTATCATCATTATCATCATTATCATCATCATTATTATTATCATTATTTATTATCATTATCATCATCATTATGTTTACTTTAAAATAATCATCACAATTATAATACAATGTATAATATACTGGGTTATTTTCTAATAAGACAATTTATACATCTACAATTCATATATTTAAAGTTCGTTTACTTTGATTTTTAACCGAAATAACTTATTCCTAATCATAATCCTAACCCTAATTCTAACTGTAACATTAATTCTAACCCTAACCCTAATCATAGAATGTAAACGAGCTATTGATAACGAAAAAGTCTCAGTATGAAATATTTATACTAATACAGCCATTCAGAATATAATAAAGCGTAATTTTGATTTCTTTGCCCCGCCCCCTTGTTTAGGATTGGCCCAATCAGGATCATGGGGTTGTTTTGATGAGTTTAACCGTATAGACTTGCCAGTGCTGTCTGTAGCCGCCCAGCAGATCGCGATCGTATTGGCTGCCAAGAAAGAGAGGCGGAGCTTGTTTGTCTTTACTGATGGAGACAACGTGGACCTAGATCCTGAGTTTGGAATCTTTCTTACTATGGTAGGGTGGATGTGTTTGTCTCTCAATCTTTCTCTCTCTCTCTCTCTCTCTCTCTCTCTCTTTCTCTCTCTCTCACTCTCTCACTCTCTCTTTCTCTCCCTTTCAGAACCCTGGCTACGCTGGCAGACAAGAGTTGCCAGAGAATCTGAAGATCAACTTCCGTACAGTTGCCATGATGGTGCCAGACAGAGCCATCATCATACGAGTCAAGTTGGCAAGCTGTGGCTTCCAACAGAACGTCACCTTGGCAAAGAAGTTCTTTACTCTCTATAAACTGTGTGAGGAACAGCTGAGTAAACAGGTCATTAACTCTCTGTATGTGTGCTTATCTGTGTGTCTGTTTGTCAGTTTGTGTAGAAATCTGTCTGTATATCTTTTTGTCTATTTGTGTGTCTACACACAATCTGAGAATATGTTTACCTGTATGCCTATATTGATGTATCTCTGTTGATCTGCCTTTCTAGCTGTCTGTCTGCCTGTCTGCTGTTCTGTCTGTCAGATAGTCTGATTGTCTATGATTCTATCTTTAATTCTTGCTTGTCTGTGACATATATATTATAAATTTAATTATCATCATAATCATCAAGCACAGCATATGTTAACCCTAACCCTATTCCACCAGGTCCACTATGACTTTGGTCTACGTAACATTCTATCAGTCTTGCGTACCCTGGGCGCAGCCAAAAGAGCCAAGCCAGACGATGGGGAGCCCACAACGGTCATGAGGGTCCTCAGGGACATGAACCTCTCCAAGTTGGTGGACGAAGACGAGCCCCTCTTTATGTCCCTCATTGAGGACCTCTTCCCTGGGATGACTCTGGAGAAGGGTACATACCCGGACATCGAGACTGCCATACAGAATCAGGTGAGGGGGGGGTGAGGGAGGTGGGTGAGGGGGTAGGTAGCGGCATGATTGGGGGGGGGGTACTACGGATGCTTGAATTCTTTATGTACCTGTGTTAGTTAAGTATTTTCTGAGATAAACTATCAAAAGATTATTTTTTTATTTTGATACATTTATTTATTTCAGATATATTAGCTAAAGGGGCAGCAGAGACATATTTTCTATTTTTTGTTCTCTATTTTATTTTTTCTTTTATCTTTTCATTGTCTCTCTCAGGTCAAGCAGTTTGGTCTGGTTCATCACGACCAGTGGGTCCTTAAATTAATTCAACTCTATGAGACTCAGTTGGTCCGCCACGGTATGATGGCCCTGGGACCATCAGGTGCTGGCAAGACCCAGTGCATCAGGGTCCTTATGAGGGCCATGACTGACTGCGGGGAGCCCCATAAGGAGATGAGGATGAATCCCAAGGCCATCACTGCCCCCCAGATGTTTGGGAGGCTGGATGTGGCGACCAATGATTGGACGGACGGAATCTTTTCCACTTTATGGCGACGCACGCATAAAACAAAAAAGGTCCAGTTTTTTTTACATGGTTTTCAAAAGTTGAAGGGGGGAGGGAGGGGTGGGATAAAGAGGGAATGTTAATTATGATATATAAATTTTGATATATTAAAGAATTTTTAGTATGTATTGTTTTTTTATAGTTATTATTCGATTAAAGAAAATAAATTTATAACAATTTTATAGCGAAATTGTTTAAAGATCTGCTTTTCTTATTTTAAACTCTGCAGCCAGATTGGCTGAATTTTTTCACTAATGAAAAACAAGCAATAGAACATACTGAAATTTTACTTTATTTTTGGCAGCGGGTTGAAATAAATTGTTATCGTTAAACCAGTTCCATATTCTAAAAACCTACTAAATTCTCTGACTCTATTTATAGGGTGAACATATTTGGCTGCTATTGGACGGACCCGTTGACGCTATCTGGATTGAGAACCTCAACTCTGTACTTGATGACAACAAGACCTTGACCTTGGCTAATGGTGATAGAATCCCAATGGCCCCCAACTGTAAGATCATCTTTGAGGTGCACAACATTGACAACGCGTCACCCGCCACGGTGTCGCGTAATGGAATGGTCTTTATGAGCAGCTCTGTGCTAGACTGGAACCCTATACTAAAAGGTTGAGGGTTGTCTAACTTGTCTTTTTAGGGTGTAGGGTTATGTTTTTGTTTTAACTTTACTTCTAAAAGGTTGAGGGTTATGTTTCTCTCTTTTTGACTTTAATTTTAAATTATTTACCATCAGTAGTTGATTAGTATTCGATCTGTTTTAATTGATATTTTCTCCATTTGTGCTGATGTGACGTTAAGCGTATTTATTAAAGTTGCAGTAGTTCTTAAAAGTTTCACTCATTGACGTTAATGTACATTCTCTTTTATTTATTATTAAAAAATCAAATTAATAGATTAATTAATAGATTAATTAATAGATTAATTAATTAAAAAATTTATTATTTCAGGTTGGTTATTGAAAAGACCTCAGAACAGCGCTAACATCGTATTTAACGTATTTGAGAAACTGTGGCCTGATGTGTATCGATACGTAATACAAGACCTTACACCTAAGATGAACGTAAGAATCACGTCACAGTCACTTCATTATCACTTAATGATCGCTTCACTATCACTTCAATATCACTCCAAGATCACTTCACAATCACTTCACTATTACTTTACTATCACTTCAAGATCACTTTAAAAACTGCAGAAATAGAATATTTTTAGTATTTTTTTATTTTTCTTGTGGTAGCTTCTGGAGTGCATGTATGTCCGGCAAGCCCTTGACCTTCTTGAAGGACTCTTTCCACCCGGAGACACAGACAAAGAGTCAAGTCTCGTCCACGGAGACAAAGAGATGAGTCCAGTCCATGTGGAGAGACTGATCATATTTGCGATGATGTGGTCCATAGGTGCCGTGCTGGAACTGGATGATAGGAAAAAGGTAGCATGATGATTATTTATGATTTTTGTTTAATATTCTGAAAATATTAAAATGGATTAATTTTAATCAGTGTCTTAAAATGATTTCAACATTTTAAAAAAAGACGGTTTATTTTACGGAAAGAGAGAGAGTTGTGTTTTTTTAACGTGAAAATGTGAAATGAATTGAATATGTATTATCATGCTATATTTTTACACAACAACGCGAAATGAAATGTGTTAGGTTATACTTTCATGTGAAAGTGTGAAATGAATTGAGTTATGTTATTTTTTCACCCGTAAATATTAAATCCATAAATTAAACATTTTATTTTACAGATGGCTGAATTCATGGCGGCTCATCCCAGCCGCCCCTCCCTACCCCCCGCATCAGGGGAGGACACCATTTTTGAGTTTCTGGTCAGCGACAAGGGCCAGTGGGAGCACTGGAGAACAAAGGTGAGGGCCACCACCCCTCCCCCCCCCCCCCAATGGCCCATTAAACCAAATTAAAGTTTTTATAAAAATAAATTTAAATTCTGATCAATCTTACTCATTTTTAATTATTTTAAATAAAAATTGAATGCTTGTCTAAAAATAATAACCCTGTCCAATTCTAAACTTAACCCTAACCCTTGGAATTAACAAATGGGGTCGATTTATCCAGGCTTTTTTACCCCCAGAAATATTAGATCGATTTATTAGTTACAAGAATGTTATAAAATCAAAAAAAGTTGAAAAGATTTTAAAAAAATGATTTTTTTTTTATTTAAAAGAATATTTTTATAATTTTTTAATTCTGTTTTACACCAGGTACCAGACTATGAGTACCCGAAGGACCTGGTACCAGACTACCTCGGTATCCTGGTACCAAATGTCGATAACGTTAGAACTGAATTCCTCATTGATACCATTGCTAAACAGTCCAAGGCTGTTCTCTTAATAGGAGAACAAGGTAGGTTGTGTTGTGTTGCTTAAAGTCACATCAGCACAAATATTCAGAGTACATTTGTTATTAAAAGTCACATCAGCAAATAAAATCAGAGAATATGCTTGTTAAAGAAAGTCACATCAGCTCAAAGTGACTTATGTTTAACTGGGTCCACAGTAATTGACTGATGAGTGAACACTTTTAGAAAGATCATCAAATAATTTTACTTTTAGACTAACTGCATTTGATGTATTTTAATGCAGTCTTGTATTTGATGTATTTTAATGCATTCGGGTAGTTGATGTATTTTAATGCAGTCTTGTATTTATTGTATTTTAATGCAATCTTGTATTTGATGTATTTTATTGCAATCCTGTATTTGATGTATTTTATTGCAATCTTGTATTTGATGTATTTTAATGTAATCTTGTATTTGATGTATTTTTAAGGCTCTGCTAAGACAGTCATCATTCAGGGCTACTGCAACAAATTTGACCAGGAGACCACCATGTTTAAAAGTTTCAATTTTTCCAGCGCCTCCACCCCCCTCATGTTCCAAGTTGGTACCCCCCCCTCTAATTTTTTTTCTTGTTGCCTTTCATGGTTGATACCAGTGAAATTTAAATATGTTCTAAATCTAGTTTTAAACTAGTTTTAGATTTTAAAATGTGAAAAATTTATAGATATTGAATCTGTTTATTCTTAATTGGTTCGGTTGCTATTTCTTTAAATTGAGTTTTAAATTGAGTTTTAAATTCAGCCTTAAATTGAGTTTTAAATTGAGTTTTAAATTCAGCCTTAAATTGAGTTTTAAATTGAGTTTTAAATTCAGCCTTAAA
>JAQIXG010003519.1:0-14673 GCA_034700105.1 Oconnorella tubifera | reverse complement strand
CATAAGTATTATTACATGTTATTACATTATATTACATGTTATTACATTATATTACATGTTATTGCATTATATTACATTATATTACATGTTATTACATTATATTACATGTTGTTGCATTATATTACATTATATTACATGTTATTACATTATATTACATGTTATTACATTATATTACATGTTATTACATTATATTACATGTTATTACATGATATTACATGATATTACATGTTATTGCATTATATTACATGATATTACATGATGTTACATGTTATGATATGACTTAACATTACATTATATTACATTATATTACATGCTATGACTAGTTTAAATGTAGATTTAGAGTAGTTTTTGCTTGTTGTTTATATAAACAGGTCGTCTTCACTTTTCCTATGTGACTGCGGCCGATGCAGCAGACAATATGTTATATAAATGTAATATGTACAATCCGCACCTAGATCTTACGATGGGGGGGAGCTACTCCAGGCTTAATGTTGTCAGGGGTGGGTCCATTTAATCAGTGACGATTTATTATACTTGTAGATGGATGGATGGATGGATGGATAAGTGGAGTGGATGTTTGATGGGGTGGGTGGAAAGTTGGATAAATGAATGAATAAATGGATGGATGAATGGAAAAATTGATGAATGGATGGATAAATTGGTGGATTGATTGATTAGTTATAATCTTTAAAAGCTGTTACATTACAGCTGTTTTTTATGCTAATTAAATAATTATATTAATATGCTTTTCAATCCAAGCCTTTATTTTGCATGAAATAATAACTATATAATTTGATATTTTTATAATTTATCAATACTGGCTCAGTTATTCATGTAATATTCTCATTCTCTTTTCAACATTATCAAGTCTATTATGATAAATATATTTCATATGTCAATAATTCTAAAAGTTATGTCATCATTTTCATTTGTCACCCTGGTTAATGATTATATCACTCATTTTAAATTTATATTGTCTAAAATCTGACGGTGGTTTCTTTGTTACTGATATATTTGTCAATATTTAAAGCTTAATTGTCAATTAATAATACATAACTTTGTAATTAATTTTATAACTTTCATGTGATCAGTTAGTTGATGATATATCCTGGTTATTATTTGCTGATCAATTTTTACGATTAAACCGAGCCATTTAGGAAATAAATTTTTTCTCTTGTTTTGTTATAAACTTAATTAAATTTAGAAGTTTGTATTCGGTAATATTTTGCCTAATTTTAGCTTTTCTGATTTAAAATGGCAATAAATGGTCTAGTGGTAGAAGCTGGATGCTGGAACCAGAGATAAGGATTCAATTCCTGCTGCTGGCTACCACATTGGTTGACTCAGCCGTTCATTATTACATAATGAAATGAGTGCCAGATTTTACTTAGATAAAATTATTGGGGTCAAATTATGTGTTACCACTTGTTTAATTATTTCGTAATTTTATAATTTCATGTAATTGTTTCAAACTCTAAAAGGTTACCACAATAGTATTTGTTTCTATATTTTTTGTTTAAGATTTAATTGTATTTAATTTGTGGTTATTTTCAGTGGCCACACTTCCCCTGTTTGCGCCCACTTACCTCTTTTCCTCTCCCTCCCCAGTCGTTGCCCTCGAGGGACGCAATGTTACCCTTAGGTGCTTTTTCTCTGGAAAGTAAGTTTAGTGAATCTTCACTTAAAATGTAAGAGTTTCCAGCAAGGGCTACTTTTTAACAATTCTAACTTTGCTGACACTTTCGCTTTGATTTTAATTCTAATCAGACTTTTAATACTAATCATAACCCTACTTTTAACTCTAATTTGAATCTTAACCCTACCCCCAAACTTAACCCGATTTCTAACAATAAACCTAACCGTACCCTTAAGCTTAACCTATTTCTAACCCTAATGCTAACTTAATCGTAACTCTAACTCTCATTAAAATAATTAACATTTTTTGCACATCTTGTTTTTTCAGTCCCGAGCCTACTATACAATGGCTTAGATCTTCAGGCTCTCTTCCTATTGGACGGCATGAGATCACTAACTTCAACACAGAGCTAACGTTGCGAGATGTACAAAAGTCAGATGAAGGAGACTATTACTGTCGCGCTACTAACACGCAACAGAGTCGTGATCATCTAATTCAGATTGATGTGCAAGGTAGAAGTCTGATTAGTTATCTAATTAATTAATTAGTGGTTGTCTAATTATAAGTCATTTTGTACTTTTATTGTACACTTTTTGTTATACTTGTTTGGATTTGTTGTTATTGTTTGTTTCTGTGTTTTCTTTCTTTCTCTATACAGTTTATTGTGCTTGCTTATTTCTGTTTATGGTTTATTGTTTATGGTTTATAGTTCTCGTTTGCTTAGCGTTTGTTCTACATATGTATTTCTGTTTATATTTAAATATAAATATGTAAATAAATTCAATAGATTACCAGAACTAATTAAAATAAAGTGTATTTCTAGATATAATTTATTATTAATTACAATAAATAATTCTATCTTTATATATCTATCTTTAAATTTATATATCTTTATTTATATGTCTATATTCTAGCAATGCCAGTGTTTCAGTTGAGCGAAGATGGACCTCGTAACTTAAATGTAACTGACTCAGACACAGTGACAGTGACATGTGACGCGTACGCAGAACCTCCAGCGAAGATTGTCTGGATGAAAAATGGAGTCGAACTTAATCGTAAGTACTCGTCTAAGTACTTATCTATGAACTTGTCTAAGTATCGATATATGTACTTATCTAAGTACTGCTCTAAATACTTATCTATGAAATTGTCTAAGTACTTATCTAGGAGCTTGTCTAAGTATTGATTATGTACTTATCTAAGTACTTATCTCAATACTTATCTATGAACTTGTCTAAATACTTATCTATGAACTTGTCTAAGTACTTATCTATGAACATATCTAAGTATCGATATATGTATTTATCTAAGTACTTATCTAAATACTTATCTATGAACTTATCTAAGTACTTATGTAAGCACTTATCTATGTATTTATCTAAGTACTTCTCTACATATTTATCTAAGTATTTCTCTACATATTTTTCAAAGTACTTAATCTTTGTACTTATCTACAACTAGTAAATACTTTAATACAAAACAAATACTCTATGCTACTATAACTATAAACTTTGAATAGAAAAGACTTCTATCTAGAGAAAAGTCACCAAATTTTCATCAATAGAAATATAGAAATTTTTCTGTCTATTTTCTGTATTTATAGCTTCTAATCTGCCGCCAAAATATAGCCTAATAGATAACAACAGAAAGTTACAGATCATTAATGTTTGCAAGAATTGTGTCGACGGTTCTACAGATCTCACTGTAATACAATGCAATGCAAGCAATGTGCATGGCTATGCATTCGCTAATGCTTACATTAATGTGATAGGTTTGTTGAATTTGCATTATTACGCTGTATTTAGATTCTGTCAAGTTATAAATATTAACATATCCTAGCATTGAAAACATTTATTATCTATTATTTATTTATATAGAATGTAATGTAATTTTATCCACTGTTTAAAAGTATTAATTGCCATATGATTCTTAAATTATTACTGTTTCATTTTTTTATTTAAGGTCAAAATGTATATTTAATAGTACATTTCTCATTCATTTAAAGTATATTCAATTAAAAAACAACATTATTAATGTTTAATTGTTACTATATAGAGTATTAATATATATTTTACATCAATTTTCTCTCACCCATTAAATATATTACAACGTTTTTTATTTTACAGATCGTACAAAAATTATTGACCCCCCTGCTAACGTTCATACCTCGCGAGATAAGCTGTTGTCTACTTACTTTACGTGCAGCGCGGTATCAGATGACAGTACCTCTGTTACCATTCGCTGGTACCGGATACGGGGGAAAGATGGCGGCGATGGGAACGAATTGGTTTATAACAGGACGAATAGAATTATTCTTGGTATGGAAATAAATAAAGGAATGTTAATGGAAATGGAAAAGTTAATAGAAATAGATATGGGAATGGAAATGAAAATGAAACTATTTATTTTAAATTTTAATAGCAAATAACTGTAAATAAAATTACATTTTTAAATAAAAACAAAAATTTGGACTCTTATCAAAGGGCCGATTGTTATGTAAACATTAGTATTATTTGTTTTAACTTGTTGTACTAGATCTTCAAAGTTTTTTGGTGAATAAGTTGAGCTCTGGACTCGGACACAGCGGGTCCAGGTTCAATTCCCGTGTATACTCACAATTTCTCTAACTTGCTGCACTCTTCAATAAGACTAGTTTATTTTAGAATGCTTAAAAATTCAAACTTTGCTAGATTTTTGGTGAAAATTTAGGAGAAAACGGCAGCCTTACAATCACGCTCACAGCCAACGCTTCTGATTGGTCAGA
This sequence comes from Oconnorella tubifera, assembly GCA_034700105.1. Taxonomy (NCBI): domain Eukaryota; kingdom Metazoa; phylum Annelida; class Clitellata; order Enchytraeida; family Enchytraeidae; genus Oconnorella; species Oconnorella tubifera. The sequence continues at coordinate 10,273 of JAQIXG010003519.1, read as the reverse complement.
ATATCAGGGCACTTATATGTGTGTGGCTAATAATAGCTACAGCTGGGACAAAGCATTCGTAGATTTTAAAATTGACGATTTGTACATTTCTAAACACCGTAAGTGAGCCTATACCTAATTATGCATTTAGACCTATACCTAATTATACATTTAGAATTACACTTAATAATAAATTGATAGAATATATTGATTATATTGTTATTGCTTTATATCAAATATGTTTTTATTTATTGCATTAGGTATATTTCTATTTATTTTGTTCTTTAAGGAAATTTATATTTATTTATTATATTGAGCATATTTTTGTTTATTTGTTGCTATTTTTAGCAGCACCTTTATTCGATCCAAGTCTCTCTGATTGGTGGTGGCTCTTTCTACTCATTGCACTCATTCTACTTGCACTCATTTTACTCATTTGTTGCTGCATCTGTACGCAGCGCAATAAAGGAGACAGTTATCCGGGTAAATATCGCAAGAACACCTTTCTTTTAGCCAATCAGTTCATCGAGATTAAAAATACAGTGTTTTAAAGTTTGAATATACAGTGTTTTAAAGTTTGAATATACAGTACTTCAAAGTTTGAATGTACAGTGTTTTAAAGTTTGAATATATTTATTATACACTATTAGGACTACATTTTTGTGTTACTGTATTTTATTACTTTTCTTTGTCTTTCAGTCGATCAGAAAGAAAGAGAAAATGGAAATAATCCGGAAAGAGAATTAGTTGACAGCGGATTCCGAGATTACACAAGACAGTTAGACTTTTATTTTACCTATTTTTATAAAACGTTTTATTACGTTTATTTTAATGTTTTTAATTATTTAATCAGGCATTTTTTTTTGTTTATTGTTTATCTAATAAATTTTAAATTAATAACTGAAATTTATTTTAAATAAATTAAACTGTATCATATAAAATCATATAAAATGTTTTGACTTAATGAAAACATTTAAAATAAGCTAAAGCTTGTTTTCTATAAACTATATATACTTTTATTATGACTCTATCCATTTATTTCAGTAACGGGGAACCAATACAAGGGAGCTGCGTGTCTCTAAACAGCTCCATAAAGATAGACAGCGGAGACGAACAGAGTCTCAACGAGTACGGAGACATGGACGTCGGCAAGTTTACCGAGGACGGCTCATTCATTGGAGACTACGGCAATGAAAGGAGACGAGGTGGCAACTTTAATAACGTCTAGCGGTAAAGCAGTTAGTTGTAAACCAGAGGTGGCGGGTTTGAGTTGGAGTGTTGTTAAAATGCCGGACTTAAGTTGGCAGCTAAGTCGTTGTTTATAGAGTTGATCGTAAGTAATATGTAATAAGTAATTAGTAATTACTAATTACTAATGTAATTAGTAATAAGTAATAAGTACTTTAGTAATTATCAAAGATGTTAGTGAATTGATACAAGTTTTGTACGCGCTTGAAGTTTAATTTCTACAGAAATTGCAGTTTCATTTCTATTGTACGCTGTGTTAAGAATGTGTTAATAAGTATTTTGTGGTAAGAATGGGTTAAGTGTTTTGTATTAAGAATCGTGTTCACTCATCACTAGATTTCTGCACACGCACAATTCATGACGTGTAGCTAGTTTTATTTGTGCTGATGTGACGTTACCCAACGATAAAGTAGAAGTGAACACTATATATTTTAAGTGTTTTTACTCAAATTGAAACTACATTATGTTGTGTATTAATATTTTATATAGTTGCTCCAGATTTTGATAATACGTTTAATTGTGGCCAATACATTTTCTTTCTCTAAGTCATTATTCTTCATACATATGCGTATATATATTATATACCTATGTCTACACTATATTAATTGTCCATTTTATATGTAAATATCTTGCAAATATAAATAAGTTTCTATATAATTAAATTTATCAATTTTTTCTTTCAATCATTTATAATCAAAGTTGTTCAATAAGGAGATACACACATAGTGCAGAAAGATTTTAGTTTTAATTTAAATTGTCTCGTATTTCATTTTATTGTTATTTTAAATTACAAATCAATGCAGACGTATTTGCATTGTATTAGATTATACGTATTTGGATACATTTATACATATTGTCTGTTTTATACACGCGTTTGAATTGTATTAGAGTATTCGTATAACTTCTGTATTAGGTCTATGATACGTGTATGTATTTAATGCTTTGTATTTGTTTCGCTGTATTTAATATATGTATTAAATAATTACTATTAATACATGTATTCTATATAGCAAACATGTTTTTTCATTAAAACTTGTACGTTTTTTTACTTACAAGTAAAATTTCTCTGTATTATAACATCTGCAATATTCTTATCTATATTTCATGTTGTAGAATCTAGTTAATAAAGTCTAATTAATTAATTAATTAGTTCATTAACTATGTAGATGATATTTTTTAACGTGATGTATCATGTATCTCGCTACAATATTAAATCTCTAAAACATTCAGGAATAAAGATCAAGTTGCTGCTGATGATAATTTTTGACATAACGTTTTTAGTTTTAATTCAGTTCTTAATATTTCGTAGCGTTTATGTTTTTATACCATGTCGCTCTGTATCGTTTTATTTGTAACAAAGTAATTAATTGGCAGTTAATTTGAAATATGATTCGTGGTTTATTGTCTCAAAGATTTTCTAGTCAAATTAAAAGACTATCTTACTACACTTTTCGTTGCGTTTGTAATTTATAGTTAATATATTATCATCGTCATCATATTCATCATTATCATAATCATCATAACTATTATCCTCAACAATGTGATTGTAATAATAGTAAAGATAATAAGTTGAATCCAGAAAAAATAAATGCATCCCCCCATTAAAAATTAAATTAATAGACCTCTCTCTTCAAAAGAAAACTTACTAAGATAATTTAAATCTGTAATATAATTAACTACTAATATTTTATTTATTTACATCTCATAAATCTCTAATCTTTATTGAGACACAATACTAAAATCAAATACTCTTGTATAGATTTCAGTATTTAATGAAACTAAATCCTATACTTACAAAGTATTGAATGAAACTAAAATAAAATTACAAATTTATTAGCTAGTGTAATACAAGTTTCGTAGCTACATATAGTCTAGCGAGTGTCATTTAAACTAAACACGACCAATAGTGTTGTAAACAATATTCAAGCCTTATTTATTTAAAAATATAGCGATTTTTCATTGGCTGAATGTGTATATCTGCTGTATTTAACGCTTGATATGGACGTAGCCACGCCCACTGTATATTTACATTAGAATGAGATCGAAATATTATTATTTACTTCAAGTAGCTTGATTATTAATTAATTATTAATTAATTATTAATTAATAATTTATTAGAATTAATTAATTTTTGGATCAGGCACATAGAAAATGATCTTATTGCTATGATTCTGATTATGGATTAATGGATTAAGAGCATTACAAATCACTGGATTAAATCAATCATGGAAACTGTTAAAAAAAGGTAGGCCTAGGCATAGGCCTATAATATTTAATAATTATATATTAACTAATTATGTTGATAGTAAAATAGTAATTTTATAATCAATGGCGTAGTAATGCATTGTGGGGGTGTGCAATGCACATGGGCCCTGGGGGTCAGTGGCCCCCCTGATAAGGCTGAGTAAATTATTAACTTTATTTTTTGGGGGTCTAGTCCAAACTCAAATTATGACACCCACCCTACCCTAAGAATTAACAATCGGAGCCGTTTTGTTAGGACTGTTTTGTCTGGGTTGTTTTGTCGGAGCCGTTTTGTCGGGGTCGTTTTGTCGGGACATTTTGTCAGGGTCGTTTTGTCGGGACATTTTGTCCGGGTCGTTTTGTTGGGTCACGAAAGAAAATAGATTTAATATAAAGGAAATTTAGAGATATATTATTTATTGTAAGTTTTATCAACAATTTTTATTCTTCCTATCACTTTTCAGATCACGCAAACTTTCGCTAAAGATGTTAAAACGGCGCTTGTCTTGGACGCGGCACCGAAGTGGCACCACAGATAGCGTTATCAACTCTGGCATAGATGATATTAATAGCGCCACAGCAGAAGAGCTGACAGATTCCCTCGTCATAGAAGAGTACGGGGGAATAGAGAACAAGAAATGTGAGTAGAGCGTAAAATCAGTATTTACAATGTGAATACTTTTCGTTATTCTTTTTGAATATATACGTACCCTTCTTCCAAGCCCGCTGTTAGATACCCAGCAAAACGATCCCTGATAATCTAAAACTGAAAATATATCTTATAGCTCTGACCCTAACCCTAATAATTAATAATCCGAGTTGATTTGACATTTAGAATATTAGAAGTGATTTATTTATAACATGCATTTGTTTATAGCATATAACATGTCTTATAGTGTGTAGTTTCTGTATATTGCTTTGGCATTTTATCTTTGAATCAATCACTTAATAAACTATCAGCTTGCATTTATCTGCTGAATTAGTAATTTCAGGTAAAAAATTAGAGTTGTGTAATCAGCTCGTGGCAGATTTAAAATACTGGGGGGAAGGGGGAAGGGGGGAGGGGGGGGTTAAAAATGCACGCAGCACTGTGTGAGACACCTGGAGTGTGATATGTTGTGTTTTGTGGTTTTATCCTAAATGTATAGGATTTTTGTTAATTTTGAGATTTTATGAGCAGATTTATTAGATGTAATAATAACTAATTGTCTATTTGTCATGCAATTTGAATATTCAATAAATTTGTGACCATGTGTGATTTAGCCATAAACGCTTTGATTCTAGATGAATGTATATTGATTAGAGAGTCTATGGCTAGGCATTGCCTTGTAACAAGCCCCGCCCCTTTAGCCCAGTAGCTCGTGTCAATCTAGTAGTATGTTATTCAGTAGACTTTAATTAGATGTTAAATGAACTGATTAGGGTTAGAATTATGGTGAGTTAATGAGATATGTTTTAGTTTATTTTATGTAAAGGCATGTTAAAATAATTACCTCTTTTAAAATGATTGAGTTGCAATATATAGTTGTAAATCGTATACCTTGCTGTATGTTTGCAAGTATGTGTGGTATGTCTGATTATATGTGTGTATGTTTACATGTATGTGTGCGTATGTGTGATGATATGTGTGTTTGTTTACATGTATGTGTGAGTAAAAGGTTTGTGTTTGTAAGGATGCATGTACTTGTATGTGTGTATATTTGCATGTGTGTGTGCGTGTGTGTGTGCGTGTGTTTCTGTATGTGTTGATAGTCTATGTCTACGGTACATATGGACAAGTAAACAGATAAATGTCTCTAGAGTTTAGGTAGACTACAGTCTCTGATTGATGTCTCTAGTCTAGTCTCTAGTCTAGAGGTCTGTAGTCTCTGATTAGACTTATAAAATATCAACTTGCTGCTGCTTTGTCTACAGTAATTGACATTTAGTAGAGTCAAGTGACGAGGGAATATATCTTCTACTCTTACTATTTACTTGGCAAAAACATTCTAAAAGATAGGAACTAAAATTTGTAATAGGGGAGGGTGAGTATTGAAAACTGTAGGTGGGAGGGGGTCAGTTTGAGAGAGAATAAAAATAATTTGAAGCTCTAGAGGATCTTTCCTTATACAAAATAATTTATTTTGTCAATTTTGTTAAGTTTTCAAATCATTTGGCTTTTACAGTATATAATTTATTAGTATATTATGCTGATGTGACGTTAAGCAATAGTTGGATGAGTTTGATAGTGGAGGTGCTGTTTCAGTGAAAATTAATTTTTATAAATATGTTATATTGATAGAATAATTGAGTAAAAAAGGTGTCTAGTTTGTCATGATTCATATGAGTGTTGAGAGATACAGCCAGTGACCAATCACTCATTCATTCAGTCATTCAATTAATCATTCAATCAATCATTCAATCAATCATTTAATCATTCATTCAATCATTCAATCAGTCATTTAATAGATCAAGCAACCATTTAATCAATCATTCAGTCAGCAAGTGTGCACACGTTTGGTCGCCAGTCGAATTGTTTAGTCAGTCAAATCTGTTTGAATAGATCTGTGCCATACTCGTGCCGAATATTTGTCTCTATACACAACTGACTCGTGCCAAATATCTATCTCTAGTCTATACACAACAGATGCTACTATATTTGGCTATTTATTGCACTATTTGTAGCTTTTTTACTCATTTGTCAGTTGTATTTGAGAGTAAATGCTTAAATTTATTCACAAAGTAGTTTTCTTTGTACTGAGGATTTATTTAATTAATTCGCTTTAGGAAATAATTGTTATTTATTGTATAAATTTAATTTATTGGAATTGAATTTATTTTAAACGACAATTTCTAACTAATTCATTTAGTCTTAGTAGTAATAATATATAACTATGTTAATTTAATTAGTAATATTTAATAATAATATATAACTATGTTAATTTAATCGGTAATTTGTATTCTCTTTAGCAGGCTTTTGTGAGTCAGCTAAGTTAAGTAGCTTAGTAGGCTACGTAGGCTAGGTAGGCTACGTCGGCTAAGTAGGCTAGTGGATAAAACAATTAGGCTAATAGGCTAAGTAAGCTAATAGGCTAAGTAAGCTAATAGGCTAAGTGAGCTAATAGGCTAGGTAGGCTAGTAGGTACAACACTTACGCTAGCAATGCTTAATCATCTCTGCTAATATGTTATTATCAAACATGACTCACTTTTATATCATTTTATTCTATACCTAATATATGATCTATGATATCTGCTTCCGTCACATCAGCACAAATAAGGCATATATGGACATTTGTAAAGATATATTTGTGTCATTGATCCGTGTCACTAAGTATCTTTCTGTGCTGATGTGACGTTAGATAGCGATCGGGTTTCTATTATGTGATCATTCAGCAATGTTTGATTGTATGACTAATACAAATTACTATGCAAATTACTCCTAGATAAGTCACTATTTATCTATTTTATATATATATATTTACTAAATGTTATAGGATTCTAGATAATGACTTCTAGAATAATAATTGACATTTATACATTCCTTTTTTAAATGTGAAAGTTCAATATAAAACTTGACTGCGTTGTTGTTAACTTGCCCATTAAAACATTTACATTGAGAACCTCAATTACACAATTATAGAAAATATATTATTTATATTTGAATATAATTTCACCTAATTTAATTTAATGCAGATTTTTATGTGAAAAATTAACTAAGTACAAGATATATATTTTAAAAGAGCAGAGAATAAAAAGAACGAAGGAATGCCCTATCGTAGTCTAATGTTTTGCTTATTTGGTAAAACTTGCAATCAGCTAAATCTCGATTCTACAACTAACGATTATACCTCGAGTTATGGTAAGACAGTGATTAAATATTTACTGGCGCAACATAAAGTCAATATGCAGCAAATGTTTAAGTATTTATAAGCTCAATGATTCATGTATACAGTTTTTGTAGTGTCCCCCCACCCACCGGAAGAAAAGTTATTTACTGCAAATCATCCCGCTTTCACTCATCACTGGATTTATACACGCGCACAGTTTACAACTTCATTAATTTTGTGCTGATGTGACGTTAAACACAATTTTCCGCTACCGAGATAGTCGCAGAGGTGATCTAAGTGAAGATATTTACAGGGCTTTAAGTAGAGAGATAAATTGCAGATAAAATGCCTGTATCTCTAGCATTGTGCTTCATTATAGAAACTTTTGCATCTTGTATCAGATTACTTTCAATATTTTTCTGCATATATGTAATACTATACAACATAAAGATTTTTTATATCATTTATCAATTTACTGCCCCCCCCCCCGCCTTCTACTCCCTGGGATAAAATATAAGCCTCGATGTAGTTATGGGCGGGGGGGGTATGAGGCAGTGGGAGGGGGGGGGGGCTGATTTTTGTTGAACAGCTTAATGCGGATAGGTGCATAATAAAAGTGCAGAATATATAGAGCAGAATAAAGTTGGAATAGATTAGTGTAGTTCTTATTGGATAGTTTTTATTGCAAGAGATAAGTTAGCTGTAGATATTTCTTATCTTATAGATAAGCTTTGTAGTGAAGCGGTTAGATTATAGCTTCACTCAGGTTCGAATCCTGTGCAATTTCTATGACTCGCTACACCATTAAGCTTAAATCTATGATATATCTTTGACATCCTGATAATTTTCATATAAAGTTTGTTTTTATTTGTTTTGTTGTTTGTTTTTATTTGTTTTGTTGTTTGTTTTTATTTGTTTTGTTGTTTGTTTTTATTTGTTTTGTTGTTTGTTTAGAAAGAAAAGAAATTACATTTACAAATTTCTTATATACTTGTTTTATTTAGGCGTGATTTATGATCAGAATGGAATCTCATTGGACGGTAGTGAGACGTTACGATTGGTTGGATCAGCCAGCCAATCACAGCGTCGCGTTGAAGATCAGTTCGAGAATTCAAGAGGGGGCCCAAAAATGGAGGAAAATGATTTAAAAATGAGGGGGGGCGCTGCCTCCCCGGTTAAAATGAGAATGAGAATGAGCCGAACGCATGAGGTAGTAGTTTTGTCATTTCATTTTATTGTATTTATATTCGAAGAAGAGAAAGGTTGTCAGTGTTGTTTAAAGGATTCTTTGTACGTATTGCATATGTATAGTATATTTCTTGTGTATATATCTGTGTATAGTACATGTATGTGTATTACTTGTATGTGTATTTGTGTATATTCATATATATTGCTTGTATATGTGCATATGTATATACGCGTATATTGCTTGTATATGTGTATATGTATTATATATACACATATACACGTATTGTATATATAGGAGATCACAAAGAGACTTTCCCTCCCAGCTGATATACATCGTATCAGACGTGGACAAGACAATGAGACGCTTAAACAAAGTCTCAGTCCCATGTCTCTAGACATCGTCCCTATGAACAGGAGACTTAGGAAACTTTCTCTGGTCTGTCTGTCACTAATCACTTCTTACTTAATGTCACATCAGCACAATAAGATCATTTCATTATAAATATGATGTCTATATATTTGTTTGTATGTTCAAGATATTTACTGCTATTTCTATTTGCAGATTTGTTCATGCATGGGCATATTTTAAAATATCATTTTTGTTTATTTATTTTTATAAATTGAAATAATTCTTAATAGAGGGGGGGGTGTTTATTTTAGTCTGAAATTGGTTTTGGTAAAATGGAGTCTTACACAAAGTTAGATAAACTTGGGGAGGTAGGTACTTAGTATTTAGATGTATTTATTTCGTTTTAAATACTAAATACGTTTAAATTATTAATTAATGAAGTTTTAATTGATGCCTGTAGCGATTGTTTGCAATTAAAAAAATAAAATTTTATCTTCAGTGTAAGAGTTAAAAACGTTTTTTAATTTTAATTGCATCTTTAGTGGAATCCTATTCTTCTACCAAAATACAACAGATTATTTTCGCCTGTATACAAAGCGTAGCAAATGCGCAGTTGAATTAGTCATTTTTTGTTGGCAGATTGGATATTTGATGTGTTTGTGATTGTAATGATGAGAGAATTTTTTGTTTTTTGAGGAAATTGCAACAAAAATTATTTTTTGCTTTTGGCTTTATAAGAAATAATTGGTTTGATCGCTTAAATGCTGTATTTTATAGATACAATATGTATTTTGTGGATACAATATTGTATTTGTCAAATGTATCCGCGGTATTCTATTAACAATATAATTTTCTGTATTTCAGCAATCATAATTTTTGACATAGGCGTTGAAATGCAGACAAAAAAAAGTTTTTATTCTCAAAGATAAATATTTACTGATTGAAGAGTCAAGCGTTCACTCATCACTTGGTTTAAGCGTTCATTCATCACTTGACTGAAGCTTTCACTCATCACTTAATTTCCACACAAACAGTTTATAAAATAGTCTTGTTATGCAATTGTTATATATAGAGAGCTAGAAACTTAAGAATGAAGTTTATTATTGAATTGTTATACATTTATTCAGGGCATTCATTCAGGCCATGTATCATATTGTTGGCACACTCACATGTGCCTTGTGTCATACAATATGTAGGGCACAAGTAATTTATGGCATTCATATGCTCTAAATTATGCTTTAAGTTGCATAATCTATGGCATACATTTACGCCTTTGTATAATCTATGGCCTATATATGCCTCTGTATAATCAGTTTACGTTAATAATGGCGATCACAAAATGTCGATCGTCAAAATGGCGATCACACATAAGCGATCTTCAAATAGCGACTATATCAAAATGGCGAGCGTCTTAATGGCGACTGCATCAAAAAGGCGATCATCAAAAAAGCGATCAC
>JAQIXG010003518.1:0-14673 GCA_034700105.1 Oconnorella tubifera | reverse complement strand
TAGGTCAATGACCTACTGAGGATATAAAACTAGGTCAATGACCTACTGAGGATATAAAACTAGGTCAATGACCTACTGACGGTATAAAACTAGGTCAATGGCCTAATGTCGATATAAAACTAGGTCAATAACCAACTGTCGATATAAAGCTAGGTCAATAACCTATAGACGATATAAAACAAGGTCAATGATCTACTGAGGATATAAAACTGGGTCAATGACCTAATGTCGATATAAAACTAGGTCAGTAACCTGCTGACGATATAAAACTGGGTCAATGACCTACTGACGATATAAAACTAGATCAATGACCAACTGTCGATTTAAAACTACGTCAATGACCTGCTAACGATATAAAACTAGGTCATTGACCTACTGAGGATATAAAACTAGGTCAGTTATCTGCTTTCGTATTACCAATAATACTTTTCAATTTTATTGCTTAATTTTAATATTAGTTTATTTATTATAATTAATGACGCCTGACTCTGGAACTAGTTTTACTTTTCAGTAAAAGGCAAGTTTGCTTACGCCTATAATCAAGAGTTTCCGTATAGAATTCAGCATTTGAGTGAGTGCGAGTTTTATCTTCTTGAAGCCATGGTATGCATTGTTGCGACTTTTTATATGCATTGTTGCGACTTTTTATTTCAAACTGAATCTTTCTGTAACAAATTATGTAAAAATTATTTGTACTTCACACTGTGTGCTATAAAATTGGTATATTAAATGGGCTAGAAGTATCGACTGATTTTATTCATTCCTGTGCTATATGACTGTCCCATATTGCACAGATTATTGTCTCATTGTTTTTTTGAAATTAGACTCGTTGAACAGAACTTAATTTAATGAAAGTTTTACTAGTTTTTTGTTTAAACTACTTTTAGCTGTAGAAACATAATTTACTCTCAGTTTTATAAGGATAATATTTTAACCTGCTGCTACATTGTTTAGTATAGATTATTTTTATCTTCATATTATTGCCAAGGCTCGTTAGAGAAGTGGTTAGAGCACTTGATTCGAAATCGATAGGTCCATGTTTGAATTTTCAGATAGTTAACTATTTTCTCTACTAGCTGCACCCTTTAGTAAGGTACTTAAATTGACAACTTCGTCTGAGACATCATTCATATTATACGGTAATCCAGACATTAAACGTAGCATTAACCTTAGTGTTTATTATTTTATAGTTAGTTTATTGTATGTGTAGGATTGTTGTCTGATTCTCTTTCACCCATATAGACCTCTCTTGCAGTACATACAAGATTTAAATCAAGACGATGCATTGCTACAACTCGCTTGGTTTGTTTTATAAAAATTTAATAACATTTAAAACCATATTGTTTTCATTATTATTAACGTCATCTGATTATCACTTACATCAGATGATTATTAACATCATCATTAATATCATAAACATGTTATCTGAAAGAATAATAATGAAACAAATGAAAAATTGAAATCAAGTTTTTGCATTGCTTTTAGTATTAAAGAAGTTAATAAGATCATTATAGAATCACAGTCTATAAGATATAGTTGAAAAATAATTGTCTTGTTATTGCATTTATCTCTAACATCAGAAATAAGATTAAAATCTTGACTGCATTTTTAAAATTAATGAGGTTTTTAGAAATTTGTTGTTTTTGTTTTTAGGCGTATATTAAATGATAGCTTGCGGACAGATGTGCCACTGCTGTATCCACCCTACATGGTTGCACTGGGTAAATTACTTCAGTTTTCTAACAAACATCATTGTATTGCAATCAATCAGTTACTCAAATGACAAAAGCCTCTAGCATAGAAAGAGATACAAAACAGTAATGTAAAAGTATTGTAAAAGTGAAATACCACTGTGACAATATTTCAATATTATGAAACAATGGCTTTTCTTTGAAATAGTAATTATACATTACATGATAGTATTGTTGTCAAATATTACTATCAACTAAGTAAATAAAGAATAAATAAGAAGCTCAGCGTAAAAAGAAAATTTAAATTAGGCATTATAATATGGTTGAAATAGTCAGACAATATTACATTTTTGTCTTACATCAACTTTTTAATAATTTCTTTAATCTTACATTTTAGCTGCACTCAATTTAGCGAGTGTTATGCAACAAAAAGATAACAAACAATGGTTTGCTGAACTGTCTGTTGACTTAGATAAAGTAAGAGAGTTAAGTTGTATTCATTCAAACATTATCATCATTATCGACATACTCATCTTCATCATAGTATGAATGGATTTATTGTTGACGTGTGTGCATTGCATTCTAAAGCTTATGGGTTCAATCCTCCTCATTGTGTTTATTGAACAATTTCAAAATATGATATTTCATAAAATTAAAATTGTTACAATAGGCTCTTATTGTAATGCTATGTATATATAGCATTACAATTTGTTTCATCAGATTATGCATTGTACCGTGTGCATTTGTAACTTATCCCTCATATTATAACTAACACAATTCATGTTATTTCAGTTTGAATAGAAAATTTGTACATGTAAAAATTTTACTCATTATATTGTAATGCTAATTTCTACATATGGTATATATTTCTCTATATTTAATATAATCATCGTATTGGCTTTAGATAATAGAAATCACGAGGCATATTCTATCGTTGTATGATCTGTGGAAAACCTACGATGAAAAGAGAGACATTGCAAGTCTGCTTGATCGAATTCCTAAACCTAAAACTACTCCATCTAGGTAACTATCTCTTTAGTTCTATCTTTTCTTTTCGATTGCGTTTTGATTTAATCATAAAATGGAATTTTATTCAATAATTGTAACAATTTTCATGTACAATGAACAGCTTGAATGAAGGTTAGAGAATAAGATAATAAGTGAAAGATGTAGAAGGGTACAGTGAGATCAGAGTTATATTACACCAAGTCTAAGCTTTATTATTTTTCATCATTATATTAACCGTAATCACTAAATATTATTAATCGATTTCTTGCGATGTAGTTTAAAAATACAAAGTGATTTGTTTTTATTCCAGACCACCGTCCCAGGGCCCCAGTGCACAGGAGGGAGGGGTGGGAGGTGGAGGGGGTGCTAATCAGTCTGGTCAACAAACTCAAAACTGTTAACTCTGTGCCATTTTTCGTTCGTGCTCCGACAAATAGGTCCTGACTGTTAATTCTTAGGGTTAGGATTGGAGTTAATATACGGGTTAGGTTAGGATTGAAGAAAGGGTTAGTGCTAGGGTTTGGGTTAAGTGCAGAATTAGTTAGGGTTATTGGATGAATTGACGGGGCCGTTTTGTCAGGTTAAGGTACATGGGGATCGTTTTGTTGGGGTACATTATTCTTTAGTTAAAATCTGTTAAATACATTACTTTAGACAGTGACAGTGATGTATCTCTATCTTACGGGATGGTTGAAAAAATCTAAAGGATATCTTTTAGCCATAAGAATTGAATCTCCTACAGATAGTTTTTGTGAATAGTACCAGAAAAGTTTTCAAAATAAAATACTGTCTAAACAGAATTAGGCCACAACGTATTGGAAATTACAATCAGTTTCAGTGGAATGAACAAGTATACATTAATGTTGAACATTTTGTAGTCTCTATAAACTGTAAAGATTACATTATGAGTGTGTAAATACTTTGAAACGATGTGAGATTACAAAATTCAACATAAACTTAAATCCTGATTACAAAAAATATAGAATTAATGAAATATCTAATTAACTAATTACAATGAAATTCATCTATTCATATCCTATCTATGCATCCAGTACTATTATTCTACACATGAAAGCTACAGCACTCTGAGTGCTCGAGTTTTTTTAAACTGCCTATATTTTACAAAAGTAATAAACTGGATAATAAATCTGTGCAGTAGATTTCTATAGAGAAAATATCGTCTTTTTGCTCTTTGTCTTTGAATCATAGTCTTCTCCCAAACAGTCCGCAACCAACTAAATAAAAAGTGATTGTAATCAAAATATTGTAAATAGATGGTAGAAAGGTTAGAGTATAAGTAATTCGACTTAATACTCAAAGGATCGAGTCTCAGTGTTATTTGTAATACACTGCAACTTGCTGCACCCTTTAATGTGGCGCTTAATTCAGTGTCTAGTTCAGTAGCTAATTGTACATATCAATTTCACCGACTTTGTTGCACCCTTTAGTATAGTGGTTAGTTCGTTAGCCCTGATTATACAATACATAAAATAATGTTGCTGAAAAACAGAATAAATTGATAAAGTTTAATTAACCAGTGATGACCTCACCTGTCTTGCATCACCACGACTGATATCACCTCTCATCATTAGAAGGTTGACCAACTGATCAATCTTTACATCAGGATAATTATTAACAAAACCCTACAAACAATAACAAACTGCATCTTAAAGTACTGCACAGAAATATTTCTTTTAATATCATAGTCACAACATTATTAAATTTTCTTTTCAATAAAGTTTAAAATCACAGATGGCCTACCATATTATAACAATGATATCTCAGAAGTAGATACCAATTTAAGCATGTTACTAAAGGGTGCAGCAAGTTATGGAAATAGTGAGCAGTCACGGGAGTCGAACCTGGACCAGTTGCTTCTGAATCCAGTGCTATAACCACTTCGCTACTTCTCTCTAAGTTTTATATGTTCTAAATCAATTTGAACTCAATGTTTTGAAGAATAAGTTCTTCATACCATTACTTCTAGACTGATCATAGAGGTGTCCTTTAATTTAATGAACTCAGCCAAAGCAGGGAGTGCATCGAATGGTGACGATTGCTACAATAACATACAATCATTAAATGTTTATATATCAATAAAACAAATACAACTTGAAATAAATACCCAAATAATTGATATAAAAATACAATCGAATACAATTGAAATAAAGTCAATATCTTTGTTATTATTGTCAATATAATGATTCTCATTATTTCATGTCAAGCAACAAACGCAAATCGTATTGTATCAAATACATAAAATACAAAATAAAAGTCATAATACTATATCATTTACATGATTAGTATAATAATAATAATACAGTAATATGACAGCAATACAATTTTGGTTTTAAATATCATCAATCCGAAAGATTTCAAATTTTCAGAGCTTCTCAAAAAAACATTATAATAATTTGCAGTTAATTTCTACAGAAATAAATCTCAGTACAAACAAGAGTAATAAAATAACAATATAACAAAAGTGTAAAAATATAAGACATTTGATTAATGACCTGCGCTTTAGGATGAAGTTTCTTAAAGAGTTGAATCAGTTGATCTGATTCCTTTGTTATCTTCTCAGCAGCTGGGCAGCGTTCTTCATAACTTTTAAACATCATCTTTCTACAGAAAAAAACAATATTGATTTAACATACAAATATCATAAACTTCTGCATAATATAAACTTTCACTTTGTTAATACTTAAACGTTTGAATCGGGTCATCTACTGAGAAACTCAATATAGAATCTCGCCTACTGGGAAGCATACATAGAGAATATCATAAGTTCACTACTACTTAACATCTCGGTTAATTTTAAGTTAACTTTATTAACTTGAATTGGGTTAGTTTATTTTAATAGAATTATTACAATCTCTGCTTCAAAATATACAATCTACATGCAGCATTCATTCTTTCATACAATATTAAAAACATCAAGTAGATATTATATTCTGTTAATTATTGTAACTTATACCATTTAACGTAATTTAATAGAATTATCATCAAAACTAAATAACTGTTTAAAATGAGTTTACGATGTTGCGATTTATTTAAAACTGAAAATTCTCACATACTTAGCAAACAAAGCTTTGTAGTATTCTTTAGCTACACGCGTTTGTGCGCTCTCCAGTAGTTTATCGTAGTACAAATTACGTAGATGTACAAAATCATCGCAATAATCCTCTATTGTTATACAGACTGTGTCAACTATTGTGCTGCCACTTAGCCTATTGTGTTTATAGAAAAAGTGTAAGAATTATTATTAAGTATCATTATTCCATTTTAATGCAAAGTTATAAAAAGGGTTACCATTTATAATTTTATATAATACCTAAAAAACTAAAGGGTGCAGCTATTACAAGTTTTACAAACAGCTATAATAGCAGCTATTACAGACTATTATAAGTCATGCTAGGTTTAAAATCTGAGATCGTTTAATTCACAGTAACGCAAAATTACTCTGTTATAAATCATAACAAATTCTAATAAAAAGTACACTCTGAAATAGAGCATTAGATACAACTGATTTCACTCCATACAATGTAAGCATTACATAGACTAGGCTAACAAGAAATGATTAAATATTTCAATGATAAACCCAAAGACGGTTAAAAAGAAAAATTGACAAACCAATTTCTGGTGAAGAGTTCATGAATGTGTTTATCAAGATCAAGGAACACATCTTCCAACAGCCAATCACATCTGATTTAATTAACACGAACAACAACTTATTTATTTGTGTTTAAATGTCACATCAGTACAAAAATTATACGAAAAACGAAGATAATGTTATGAACTGCGTATGCTAAATATAAACTGAAATCAAACACTTGGATCTCTTTACTCAATTCACTAAATGAATTTATCATTGAATTAATTTAATTAATCATTTAAATTATTATCAGAACCCAAACACA
The DNA here is from genome assembly GCA_034700105.1 of Oconnorella tubifera. Classification (NCBI taxonomy): domain Eukaryota; kingdom Metazoa; phylum Annelida; class Clitellata; order Enchytraeida; family Enchytraeidae; genus Oconnorella; species Oconnorella tubifera. The sequence goes on along the minus strand of JAQIXG010003518.1, from coordinate 8,057 downwards.
ATAATCAGGATTATCAAGACAAAAAACCCAAGGCTTCATTGCTTTTATATTGGATAACAAATAACCACAATTCACAACCAAGTCAATCATAAATGAACTCATTAATAAGAAAGACTTACCCAGTAAAAGCAAGAACTCTGAATGCTTCGTCCATAGCTTCATATCTGGCCAAGATCTTTGCATCTAGGGCTGCGACGTCTCTGCTCGACTGCGCGGCTTTGTCCTTCACCTGCGTCACATGCTTTGTGTAAAGCCGATGAGTGAAGTCAGCGAATGTTTGACAGTTGTTAATGTTAGCAATCTACAGACAGAAAAGTCTCACAAAATAAAGCTTTGTTTATGTATAATAAAATGCATGTGCTAGATCACTTGCCAGATTGCTTTTTGAAAAGTATTCAAATTTTTAACAAATTTAGAATAGAAACAAACAAAACATGAGACAAACAAATAAAAGGTTATATGATGTAAATACATAAATTTAAGCTTAAAATACAAATTAAGATATCTTTTTTACTAACAGCTCATCTACTAGAACTATAGCCAGGGTAAACAATTAAAAAATTTAAATGACAAACTGTTAAAAAACGAAAAATTCTCATACAAATTGTTGTTTATATGAAAAGATGGTATCAAAAAGTTGTGCAATCTTTGATTCGTAAAATCAAAACAAATTAGAAACTATAAGCTATGTAAATTCATATAAATCTTTTACCATATAATGTAGGTAGTACTGAGGCATTCCCCTGTTAGCCAAATGCTGTTCTTTGTACAATAATAACTCCTCTGAAATAGATTGACAAATAATAACATCAACAAAATACAATTTTCATACAATTATATAAATTGCGAATTATTTAAAATTTCCTTCTAAATCATATATTTAATTTAATTTTACAAATCAGATAATTAAATTCTATCAGACTAGTTAATAAAAAAAAAGTAACCTACGAGAACTACCAATCAAAAAATAGCAATCGATAATAACTACCAATCATAATCAAGCAGCGATAACAGATCACTTGTAAAACTCCACAAATGAAAATAATAAAAATAATAAAAGTATTTGCTTACTTCTGTAAGTGAGAACAAAAGCCATCAATTCATCAGCGCACAGATCTATCAGTTTTAAAACAAGACTTGATGTGCCAACAGCAGAAGCAACTTCCAACTAGAAATAAAATTTATAGTTTAGATATAACTACAATTACATCAAAATCCGCACTATGCAAATCTCCTATAATGTGCTTGTTGATTAATGTCGCATCAGTAAATAAAAAACTATTTAGTAGTCTAGCGTAAACTTGGTTAGCAAAAACCAAGTAGTGAATGAACACTTGACTTTTAACGCATTTTACTAAATAATTTTCTTTAGGAATGAAGAAGCTAGTACATATAAAGCTTGAATAGGTTCTAATCTCATGCATTTGAACTTCCTTTGGCTTCGGAAATCGCTAACATTTTCCACAGTAAATATATTAAGATATGAATTACAAATCTTGAGTAAATAACAGAAAATTCATTTCATCGATTAATTTTTACAGACTAGCAGAGAAATAATACAACAGTAGATAACTACCCCACATGAAAGTTTATAATAAGAAAGTAATTTTTATAATTATAGAAAAGTATTTATTATAAATATTAATTACAATAGATTATTATTATTATAACATTAATTATTAACACATAAAATGTAATATTTAAACCTGACAAGACTTAAAAACCTTTTGATTATAAGATTGCTGCGCTCATTTAAAAATAAACCAGAAAAATAAATTTAAAGATTATGAAAGAGATGGATGAACTAACATTTTGTTCAATCATTTGAATGAGGATGACCGGTAGATGTGTGTTATAGAAACCCTTAGCATCTGCATCCGGTTGTGAATCTTTTATCCAATCCTACTCAAAGGAAAGAAAACCAGCAATATATGTGATATAATCTAAAATATTAACAGAAATCTTTGTCAATCATTAGAATCACTTAATTTCTGTGCACTAACAACAAATATTTTTTATTAAAACTTAATAGCAACTGTCACATTCTATTCATAGTCTATGATTTATGTAATAATTTACACTTCTACAATAAAACATTCCAAAAATAATAAAAATGGAATTAAATAAATATGAATTGATCAGACCTTAGCATCTGTTTTCAGAGAGTTAGCCATCCATTCTTTAAAGTTGGTTCTCAGATTCTGTACGTATCTACATTGTACAGAAAGTAAATTTAATAATAATACAGCTTGTACAATACTGACATACACAATAATCTAACTAAAGAAATATTTAATTAGATACATTATAATTATTACCAATGATGATGAATTAATAATATAACTAAAAGTAATACAAAAAGTAAAATAGAGACAAAAACTCTAAGTATCCACAATATTAAGAAGAAGTATAAAACAAGCTCATTTAACTAAAGTGAAGATTAAAATTAAATTAATAAAAGATCCGAAGAAAATAAAGAAATAAAACTGACTGTTCCTGTAACTGAGAAGTAATTTTAGGATCTAATAACGGACTAAACTGAGATACGTCTATGTTCAAATCTGGACTACCCATTAATTCTCTTGATCTATACCAAATAAAACACATAACACACTTCTAGTTAGCTGTTGTAAGTCACGTCAGAACAAAGCGATGCTTAGTGACATTTTGTAAACTTGGCATGCGGAAACAAAGTAATGAATAATTTGACAATGAACAAAAAATGTGCAAATAGTTTTCCATCTATCTTTTACAGCATAATAACTTAAACCTTCCAAGGGGTAACTTTTATATCCGTTGAAATTTTTATGCTCATTATATTCACAGTTTTCTTTGCAATGTATAAAGAAAACAAATATCCTAGAAACTGTCTGTCAAGTGTTCAAAGATCTTCAGGATAAAAAGAAAATGCTACAATTACGGATAAATACTATATTAATGTCGGGAATTAAAGTTTAAATTATAGCATTATCAAATAAAATAGATGATAAAATTAAAATAACAACTAACGGATATTCATTGATCCAAGTGAGAAGAGAAACAATTTCATTTCCTTCCAAACCTTGTTGTACAACTTCATTCAACTGTAAAACATCACTCAAACATTTATCGTCAAACTTTACAAAGATTCAGCAATAAATGTTTTAAATATTTATTTCTAAATAGAAAATATCGAAATTTTATTTTCAAAAAAAATCTATTTTAGTTAAATAATCCTAAATTCTTACTTACTTCTTTTATTTTTAGTATTACATTTCTATTTAATTTCAAACTTAACATTACAAACAATTTAATGAAATACTATGAACTGATTTTAAATTCTCATTATATTCATGGAAAAATAATATTATAACAGAAAGCCACGATTAAAAGTCTATCTTACATAAATGATAACATTATTATAAAAATTTAATACCATCAAACGACAATACAATTAACAAATATAAAAATCAACAATTTCAATAGCTATCAATGACAATTTAATAAGTATAATGTAAATGATTATTACATGTTGCGAAATGCCAGAGTGATACATTCTGATGTAAGCATTAACAATGTCATAACTTGGAGGAAAACAAGGCTCACACATCATCTACACAAAACATAAAGTATACAAGTTTAAATAAATAATAAACAAGTATAACTAAAGAACTTTGAACAAATTATATAATATTAGGTATATACATTATTAACAGTATAATTAAAGCACTTTGAACAAATATAATTTTAGTAACAAATAAGATTAACAAATGTTTTAAATAATAATTTTATCAATATTCGTACATAACATTAACTTTTATAATAAAAAATCAATGTTTTGATAGCTAATAAGTAACATGCACTATTTTTCATTTTATTTTCAGATTTAAATCTTCTACTTTTTGCATAAAATAATGTTTTATTAATAATAATAATTATTATTATTACAATTATTATTATAACAACCTTTACAACGCGCAGATCTTCCAGAACAAGTTGTCTAGTCACTTCCAGATGGCGTACCAGCCACATCTTGTTCATTGTTCTGTCTTCCATCTGATTCCCTTCAATTCTTGTTTAAATAAATGCAGAATAAACATGTCTAGTTTAAACAGACAAAAACTAAACAATTCTAGTTCAAACAAACGCAAAAGTAAACAAGGCTACAAATTAACTCGACAAAAATCGTTGAGATAAACGCCTGATGTTTAATAGTCTTATACAGACTGCGAACAGAAGCTGAAAGTCAAACCTATCAAACGTAGTAAATATCAATTAAATAACAAGTTTACAAAGTGAAAATTACCGGGTTATTTTAATTAACTAATATTTTAAATAAGTAGTTAAGTAAAAATAAAAATAAATTTAGACACCGAGCTAGTACAGCATCTCTCATGACATCAAATGCTTTCTGTTTCCACATCTTAGGTCTGCCTGGTAGCTTCATTTGTTCATAACGTTTAGCCATCATTGTATCCATTCTAAATCATTCAATCATTGCATTCTAAATCATTCAATCATAGCGGTGTAAATCATTCAATCATTGCATTCTAAATCATTCAATCATTACATTCTAAATCATTCAATCATTGCATTCTAAATCATTCAATCATGGCATTCTAAATCATTCAATCATTGCATTCTAAATCATTCAATCATTGCATTCTAAATCATTCAATCAATGCATCCACTCCAAATCATTCAATCAGTGAATGAAGTAAATGTATTGAATCTTTAACGACCTTTCTTCTCTTTCAATGATACGCATGACAGTGACAATGATGGTTGGCTCCATGCGCACAGATATAATTGTTCTGTGTAAGATCAGCCAAAGTTGCTTCTCTAGCATCTTTAATGGATAGTCTAATCCACTAAAATACTGCACCACTGTCTGTGGCATAGAATACAGAATTTAGAATAATGTATTTAGAATTTATAAGAATTGAGTCATGATTCCTTCATAAACTCGTCACACTAGTCCAGTATGACTACTAGCACAATAAAATATTAAACAAAAATTCATATGCAACGTGTAAACTAAATAATTTCATTAAAAACTAATGTTAAAAATTACTAGTTTATACTAATTAATACTAATTAATGTTATACTAGTTAATGTTAATAATTACTGGTTATCATAAAATAATTAATTTAATAGTTGAAGCAAAACAATTAATGTTTAGCTAAATTTACGGCCAATATGAACTGATTAAGTTAAGACTAAGCAATAACAGCTAATGATAAACTATTATAATCAGTAAATAATAATTAGTCAATAATAATTACAATTAGAAGATGTAAAGTTAATGTAAAGAAGTCTTACATTTCTATCCGTTGGACTTTGTGTTGGCTGCTTGTACAACTCATATAATAAATCGTCCCTGGAATTCTCTAACTCACTTAAACTAAACAAACAAATTTCTAATTAATTAGGAAACATAAACAAGTTAAAAATGTTGAAATATAAAGAAACAAGTTTCTAACTTTTGTTAAAATCATTTGTTAAAACACAATGCACATTATCTATAACTTACATTCTTCGTTTATAATAAACGTCATATGATGAATCGATTTCCATCTAATATTAAAACGCATTTTAACCACAATTAAGCAAAAAAGTTTCAAATGGCTCATCTTTAAAATAACTATAAGTTGTAAACAATGTAATTATTTTTAAAACATATATAATTTTAAAAGATATAAAATCTGAATTAATAAAGATGTTTGAAAAGCTCAACTGAATAACTACCTCTTATGTGCGTGCAATAGTTTGTTGTCATTTATTAAATCTTCACATTTCTTAACCGTCTCTGGTACTGTATAGATATGAACCAAGTTATCAACTGCAGCTGCAAACTGAATTATAACAATAGTGGACTTTGTATAGAAAACTGATGATCAGATTAATTGCATTTATCCTTATCAGTTATAAACTCATAGAAGTCTTCTTTCTAGCTTACTAACCCCAGATCAAATTCTTCTTTAATTGCCAACACAGTCGAAAATAACATTTAATATTAAATCATCACTTGCATCAAAAAAGAAAGAGATGATGTTAATGATATTAGCTGATGACATAAAATGATGATATTAATATTTCGACTACTAAAACTAAACCGAAAAGAAAAATGCATTTTGACTGACTACACTATTTTTTTTCAATAACAATCCAATATTTCTACAGACTACAAGTTCTAATATCTAGATTAAAGTTTCAAATTAGGTGCTGCGCTAAAGCAGCATGCACGCTACCTGGCTGTGTCGCAAGTTTTCTTCTCGTATCGGTTTTAATGTCGTGCCAAGATGAGCGATAGATTTATAAGTAGAGTCTATTTCATCCAAGCTAAATATTGAATATAAAATATCTATTTGTAAATACTCAAGATGGGTTAAGTTTAAGACATGGATTATCATATTATATAAACAAGTCTTATTAAACGGTGCGTTAACTTAGTGAAATATAAGCTGTCTGGATTTCAAACCTGAATCTGTTGCAGCCGAGTCCAGCACTTTAACAACTTCTCTTACGGGCATAGATAATATTATATATAGGTTTTTAATTAATATTTATCGCAGTATGCATGTAAACATATTAACCAAAATCCGACCTAAACTTAGCTATAAATTAAACAGGCTTCCCGGAATTCACTGCAAGTCTAGCACATTTAAATACTAATAAATACTAATAAATATCACCGGCACATAATTAAAATTCAAAAGATCATAGCAAGTCATAATAATAATACAACAATATTTCGTTTAAATTTCATCTGCGTTTCGTCAATAATTATTATCTCTAGAAAGCATATAAAAATAATCCAAGAAAGAAACTTTTGTTTAATTTCTCTGATATCTTTGAGTGCTATGTGTAACTGGTTTAAACCGGTTTTAACTCCGTCCAGTTGTGATTGTACAGCTGTCTTTAGCATTGCTTCCACTGAACCCTAAATCAATCAATCACTCAATCAATTAATCAATCAAACAATCCATCAAACTATCAATCGATCAATCAAATAATAAATTAATGAATTAATCAATCAAGAAATAAAGAAATAAAATAATCAATCAATAAAACAAACAATCAATCAATCAGTAAGCTTTTCATCTGTTTCACTGTTATAATATGTTTCACTGAACGTTATAATTCGATATTTAAGCTTTTCTTGAATGATTTAAATATAATAATAATTTAAAAGTCAGTAAATAAAGTTTTGACATACTTTTCTTCTTGCAACTCTCTTCCTGATCATCTCAACTTTCTCTAATTGATCCGCTCTCTAATAACAAAATAATATACATGAATTCTTAAACAAAAATGTGTAGAAAACATTCAACTGGATATTACTCATAATAGCTATTTAGATATCTATTTAGTACGAATAGATGAAGGGGAAGTTAAACCAAATCTCTAGACAATAAAACAATACAAATCTTATTGTATATACTGTTATATAGTACAAGTATATAAGAGTATATACAAGTATGTAAGAGTATATATTTATACTAGTATTTATTTATTATGCTATATATTATATAAATTAAAGTAGAAAATTAAAATAATCAGTTTGTGATTTTGTCACTATTTGCTATCACTGACAAAAATATTGCACTAGTAAATTAACAATACTAAAAGCTTATACGTAACTTGTTCTCATTTAGTGAAGAGTGATTATGTGAAATCAATTCAGCAAGATAAAACATCATTTTATTTCCTGCATTCAATTCTGAGTTTCAATACATTTTTTAATTATTTGCTGTTTTATTAGGTGTTTTGAAAGTTTGCATTCTATAATGAAATTCTACTTAATAATAATAGTATTGAGAATGTAATGACACTATATGTACATACTTGTAGTAGATTAGCGACTTGTTTCTTTGCTCTTTGTCTGGCGGACATTTCCATTTCAGCGAGTTCCAACGAGGGATTCATTACTCGATTTCCTGAAGTCATACTTATATATTTACTGAAGTCATATTAGTAATATAATACAATACGTGCCTTTATTAGTAATATAATACACTACATGCCTTTATTAGTAATATAATACACCACATGCCTTTATTAGTAATATAATACA
>JAQIXG010003517.1:0-14673 GCA_034700105.1 Oconnorella tubifera | reverse complement strand
ACAGAACTGAGTGATTATTGAATTGGTTAATAGGTCCAAAGATTGTGGGCTTATTTCCTAAAAGAAATCTTCGTAATCTCAAAATTGGCTGTGTTTCTGAGTTGACGAGACTGTGAAAGAGTACATCGGTTGGACCAAGGTGTGACTACGCCCCCCGCTCCGTCCCTTCCTTAATATTCGTTGAAGCAGTAATGGGCCAACCGGCTACGTCACCTAAACTTTTTCTGCGTCGTCAACAGTAGCCCATGTCAGTTCTGATGGAACCTTTGACGATAAAAGTATTTTAAATATTTCATAAACAGCAGTCAACAGGTCTTAGGCTTTGGATGTCTTTTCTTCCGCACTAATACCTTTAATGTTTTCATTGCAGTCACGCACTATATTACGCAAAATGCTTCAAATCCGCCGCAATACTGGTAAAAAATAGCACTCTACTTTTGAAAATCAGGGAGGGAGAGAGAATGTGCAAAATCCATTCCGATATAGGCTTATTTATATCAATATAAATACCGTCAAATATCAAAATCTTTAAAATTGCTGATTTAAAACTAACTTTTAATTATAACTTTATAATGACAGTGTAATTTACATTGTTCGTGAAAACTTCAAATGCTATCTGTGTAACATCAGCCACGAGCTCTCCGTACATACTGAGACATGATACCGCGATGTAAGCTGATGGAGAGAGAGCTTGAACCAGTTCTTCACTAAAAAATATGTTTAACTCGTGATCCGTAACATAACCTTGCTCTGTAATTGTTTCTGATTTTACTATGACTCCCTTTCCTATTATCTGCAAGAACATACAGCAAAATATTACATTCCTGATAAAGATTATATATGTTCGATATCCAACATGATCTTTTGGCGATTTGTTTCATAGACAAATAAATAAGGCGAGGCATAACTACCTTGGATTAAACTTCGACGACCACCGCCATACCTTTTACACCGTTGTGGTCCATCACATCCCCATTCTTTCTGTAAATGTCTAGACCTTTTCTATGCTAAATTAGCGATTTAAGAGAAATTTTCGAGTAATAATACATGGAAAAATGTTTTAAGACATGTAGTTGGAATGAAGTAATTTATTAACATTACTTCAATAATTTAGGAATATCAATACAATTGTTTATATTTAACAACATTTTAAAAAGTAAATATTATTTGAAAGGTTTCTGTCACATAATATTAGCGTGACCCGTCAAAAATTCCCCAACTATTAGTTCTCAGGGTTAAGGTTTTGGGTAAGGTCAGAATTGAAGTTAGGGCTTGTGCTAAGATTATGGTTAAATTTATGATTAGTTAATGTTATTGTTATTAAATGAATGGCCGGGGAACTTTTGTCGTGTTAAATTGTCAATTTTGTCGGGGTACTAATATTAGTATATTAAATATTACATAATATTGTTGATGAGCTTTAGCAGCAAGTTAAATGAATAAAGTACCTAATTAGAAATTATAATTAGAAATGTTGATAATTGGGAACTGGAATGTGGTTTCGATTCTTACGAGAATAGCAGCCACAAGTACTGGATCCGCTGGCCAGTGATCAACGCCATAAGGTAGACATATTATTAATGTTATAATTCAGAAAATGAAGTATTTATCTAACAGATAAAAATACCTATTTATCTATCTGCTTAGAACATATAATATAGAACATACAATATGATATACGTACATGGTAAGAATATGAGATCGCATCAGGTGTTGTTATAACCCAAAATAGGACATTAGTATTTGGCTGAAATATAATAAAATATGCTCAATAATAGTAATAATAGATTTGCCGGTAGAGTAAACACCTAACGTAAAAAAAACCAAAGTTTACAATAAAATAACGACTTGATATTACAAATTTATCACAAATCAATGGACAGTAGACTGCATGCAAAGACAAATAAATCAAATACATATATAATATTATACAATATAAATATTATACAATTTAAATATGACACAATGAAATCAAAATGCATTAACCAACAATCTTTCAAGGTTGTCTAATTAAGATACAATGACAATTATCGAAGTAATATTTTTTAGCTAATGTAAATGAAACTATAAGAAATTCAGCGAAATTTCAATTTATAATAAAGTATAATTACATAAAACTATAAATTTTAAATAAGCTGTTTTATAATTGATTATTAGACAGATTAAATAGGGGAGACTGGTACTGAATGGACCGGGTACTGAATGGACCTTTGATTTTAAAAATACTTCCTATTAAGTTAGATTGATAATTTTAGCTGCACAGTTTCCTTTCATGCTTATCTTTCCTTCAACTTTCAAATCCTGTGTTTATATGATGTAAAAAAATTTTTTTTCGTCTTTTTCTTCTTTTGCATAAAAAGTAAATCTATTGCCTGCCATTTTTTGTTAACTTTGTGTACTTAAGTATAAAACATTTTTTAAAAGTTATTGTCTGTGAATAGAGAAGATTTTTTATCTTTCAAACGATAATAAATATTTAATAATTAATCGTGCCATCTGTGAGTTATTGACAATTTAAGTCGAAAGTTTGAAGTGGAACTGAATGGACCATCATGCCTGGTACTGAATGGACAAGTCTTTGAGTGCCATCATGACCACAATGTTAATTATTTTTAAGTTTGACTGCAATCAAATAATTAAAGCATAACAGACATTGATTTTACACATCCATCCATATAAAACATCGATGGATCACAGCTGAAAATAGGGATTGGCGACCAGGGAATATTTTTACATATAACAGATCGTCATGATCCCTGCGTCTAGTCAATATCTTACACTAATCACCACATTCTATTAACTATAGACAGTTCAACTGATGACACATTCATTGAAGACACCCACAAGGATTTGTAACTCATTTTATAACTATTTGACACTTCCGAAAGCATCATGAAGGGCGTAAGAAACTAATGTAAATGATCTAACATCGAGTCTTGTAGCAATTACCGGAATTTTGACAATGCCGAGGTGCAAAATAGCATTCAAAATAAAATATCAGTGTCTAATACCAGTATGTATTAGTAAAAGTCAGTAACCTATTGTTTAAATACAATTTTTATGTATTATTGCAGTTATAGACCCTGATCCATTCAGTACCACCCATTGTACTGAATGGACCACCATAGAAAATGCTGGGTTGTCTGGCATTTTTATTTTTTTATGTATTATTTTTGAAATTTAAATAATATTTAAAGTTCTATTGTGCTTAGATATGATTAAACTATCATACAAAAATAATGAATTGTTTTTATCTCCTATATTTTACAAGAAAATAATTTTTTCAAAAAATATGAAAAAAGCGGTCCATTCAGTACCAGTCTCCCCTACTTCAATAAGTTCTGGCGAATATGACGGTAAAATCTGAATTTTTTGACTGTCTCTGGTATTGAACCCTGAAATAGATGTAGAAGCCGTTATATTGCCAGCAGCCAGTTGATCGTAGTAGGCGGCCTGAAATATAACAAGTAATGTTAAATCATTAAATTTGACCATCTTATTATAAAAAAATTCATCACTTTCAGCGTTGTTTTCTAATAAATTAAGACATATTGTGATTAGATAGAATGAACTTGGAAGATATTTAATGTAATCATAGTATAACATAATAATTATCATTCATCTACTAAGATGATGCCACCTGATAAGGCAAGAGGTGGGTATTAATTTTTTAGCAGGTTTATTTGGTTGAAATTTAAAATTTGTTTTGACAGGCATTTATGCAACTGACCTGTAAATTAACATGATTAGTACCAGTTGAAACATTTATAACAAACACCACGACACCATTTTCAGTGAGGTCTAATGTCTTCACATTAGAATTTTCTATCCATTCCCCTTTGTAATAGACAGTTTCAACAATGGTCACTTCAATTGTGCGCTTTGCTCCAGTTTGCCTGTCCTTTATGTCCTCGGGCTTAGGCGGTGATCCGTCAATCTGAGCTAATTTTAACTACAATAAAATCAAAATTTTGTTCCAATTCTACTACTATACATCTGCTCTGAGCTTTTAAATGACAATCACATAGGAATATCAGTGACATAACAATATATTTTTTTACTTCATTCCAACGTAAGGTAAAATATTAAAAAAGCATTATAAGAAAATGTAATAATGAAATAATTACAAAAGTTTCAGAAAGAATATGATTTTATGCAGACTGAATGCCAAAAGTGAATATTTCAACAATTATTGCGTTCATCGCTCTTCCAAGTTGAAAATAATTTATGATTACAAAATGAGCACTCTGTATCTGATAAATTATCACACAAGTAAAACTTATCAAACGTACATATGCATAATTCTCCAGTTCTTGTATAAAGTATCTTGGTGTTATGTCAAAAAACTGTAGAGAATATCTTTGAGTGAAACACTGAATGGACCCAGAGCCAGTGATATGATTGCCAGTCACATCCTCTACGACATCAACAGAAATGTCAACATATTGTTTGTTCAGAAGAGACCAGTTATCTGACGGAGTGTACGAGGGATGAAGAGTCATAAGTGCGAGGAGTTTAGCTATGGTCAGTGATATCTGAGTTGTTCCATTCACAAGCTGTTAACAGTAAGGATGAAAAATATCTAAATCTTAACTGTGCATGCTTATTCACATGAAATTTTCATAAAGCAAAAATACCGCAATAAGAAATTATTAATATGGTAAAAATACTAATATCAATTTTGGTGAAATTTATTTAGAGACTCTGCATATATCGCATTCAAATACTGCTACTGCTTTTTTATACATTATTTATAATATTGATGGCTCATTACTAATGAAATTATGTTCTCTCATTACTCCTTCAAATTATTTATCGTGCTTATTATAACAATATAATCAACTATATGCCTATAGTATTAATTGATATGACAAAACAATATATCATCTATACAGATACTTAATACTTAATATTAAGCGTGACATATTTTAATAAAGGAACATCAATTAAAATAAATGTTTATGATATATACGTTTTGCAATTGACACTGCTTAAAAATATCAAGCGATGTCCAGTGTAACTTTACACACTCAAATTTTAGCTTTATGCTAAACATCAAACATTTTGTCAAATCAAAGGGTGTGGTGACAGTTGGTATATAGTGTGTGGATTTTCTTCCGAAACGTCTGTGTTGCCCAAAGATGTTATTTGGCCAGCGCGATTAGTAGTGTGTTCGCGTAACTGAATATTTAAAACCCTAAGTCACAAAAGCAATTTATTTTCATTTTTCATTGTGCAAAGTTCTGCCAAAACACATGCCAGTTTATCGTATGGTCCTGCAAATGAATCCCACGACATTCTTCAAGAAATGTCAGATCTCTTATAATTATTATATAGACTATTTAAACTTTCCTCGTCAATAGACTAGGATGATACGTGTGTCTCTGTGAATTTGACTTATGATAATGCATGTATTTTACTGATAAGATGCACGCATCACATTTGATAATGCGTAAAAAGTTGGCGAGTTGATCAATTGTTTTTAGACAACTACATCATGCTGTATAATGCTCCAGATAATGGTAGTGCTTTGTGAAACTTACAGTTAGAACTATACTGTAATGAATTGAAATTAAATAATTATTAAGGTTTTTTGACTATGCTACAAACATAAGATTTAGTTTAAATAAGACTTTTAAAGCATTTATTAGATTGCATAGTATTAGTTTTTTCTTGCACCATGTGCGCTATGAGCACATAGTGGGCAAATTCCAATATATATTTGCATTAAAAATTCAATTATGCAACAAAATTTGCAACAAAAATTCAATTATGCTTAACTTGAAGCCCAACAAGATGAAATAAATATTTCAAAGCACGAAAATAGAGTAAATGCCTATTATTATTCAGGAAAACAAAAACAAATTAGTACTATATATACTCTTACCATATAGTAAGAGTATATATAATACAGCTTTCTGTTCAGGAAAGTAAGACTAACTCCATATATATTTAAAAGCCAACATGGGCAAACTTAATCGTAATGCGAGAATAAATCTACGCATATTTAGTACAGTTTTTCTTCCTACTTACTCGATATAACCATATTTGAACCATCTGATTTAATAAGTTCCGGATCAAGCCACAAGATAAATTATAAAATTTAATTAGTAAAGCAATAGGTCAATCCATTACTTACTTTCTATCATGACTTAAATTATGTGATTTATGCTTACCTTCAATTGTAGATGCATAACTGGATAAATGCTAGGATCATAACCTCTGATCTTTATCGTCACATTTGCATTCCCTATTACTGGTTTACCATATGTATATCTGAGTAGATATAAAATCACCATTATATAATACCAGATAGTCTACACATGATAATTTTTTAATAAAATAGCTTAAAAAAATGTAACAAATCTATGACAATTACCAACAACTCTATGATAATTTTTCAATAAAATAGCTAAAAGCAATATCTCAAATAAAATAGCTCAATATCCTCCAGAAACTAATTGTTTACCACCAGGAAGTGAAAACAAAATATTTGCAATACAAAAGTTTCACCTAACATAAATCGTACCCCCACTCATCCCCCAAAACATACTTACCGCCATGTGGCGGTAAGAGTTTTAGTATACTAGACGTAATTGTTTTATAAAAAAGGTTTTCACATCAAAAAATATAAAGAGAAAATATCATTGTTAAAGTACAACGTCTCTTTGATTGCCAAAGAACGATGTCGCGGACAGCTCTCAGTGTCCGGAAAGAACACACATTCTCCACGCAAGCAGTAAAAACAAACCATCAACCGAGAGATGATCTTTATCATTTACCTCACAAATGAGTCAGCAAAAATGCACAACATAATGTAGAAAAATGACAAGATTTAAGATAAAAAGTAAACAAATATTTCTGGTACCGAATGACGTCTGCAACATCGTCCTTTGTTTGTTAGTCAGACTTAAGATGAAGACGCAAGAGAAAAAACAACAGACATTAAAAATAAGAGAATTAAGGAAAGATCATCATCAAAAATGACACCAAGATTACGACAGCTATCAAAGTGAGAAGATTATTATACAAAAGATAACAAATCAATTAAACACAAGTTTGCAGCGTTGTAGCGCTAATATCGGAAATTCATTGTCAAGAGAATTATCCGTCCGATGGGCTTTAGATATACCCGGTAAAACGAGAATGTTTAGAGTCAATAGTAGCAAAGAGCAGAGTATTGAAAGATAAGCTAATGATATTGTTAGCAAAAAGCCTTCATACATACAACTGTGTCTATTAAGCGCATATACTGCAAGGAACTTTTTCTTATTCACATCATAATAAAAGATAACTCGTGAAATTCACTACCTAAAACTCTCTAACGTTATATAAGATGTAATTATTTAAAATTGATCACAGTCGAAACAGTATTTATCAATCTGGATTATAAACACAAGCAAGGTAACAAGAGCAAATGAGCAATTTTATTTGTATGAAACATGAAATCAAAGATTAATCATACGTTGCAGTAACAGTAATGTATAGATTCTCCTGCGAGTTTCTGTTATTGACATTGACGAAGAAGTAAGGCGATAAGATGACATTTACTGCAAACTTTGGCAACACTAAAATACAGTAACAGTCAAAATAATAGTTCACACAAAATAAAATTTATGTGGTATGCTGGATGAGTAGGTTTTTCTTTTGCTAATACATCTGCCTTACTCTTAATCTCAAGCACTTAGTATTAAACGAGGAAGCTGAATTTGCAAGTGCTGGAATTTGCAAGTACTGGAAAATACAGGTAAAAGTGTCAGGGTGGAATTTGCAACTACTGGAAAATGCAGGTAAAGCTGTCGGGGTGGAATTTGCAAGTACTAGAAAATGCAGGTAAATGTGTCGGGGTGGAATTTGAAGGTACTGGAAAATGCAGGTACTGGAAAATGCAGGTACTGGAAAATGCAGGTACTGAAAAATGCAGGTACTGGAAAATGAATGTAGGCCTAATGGAAAATGCATGGTTAAAATATATTTTAGTTTCGAAGAAATATTATTCGATTTAGAAAACGTTTTTTTACTTTGTTTGTTTCAAAATAATCATTAATTATTAAAATAAAATGATAGGATTCTACAGATATCGTTGAATGGACGTCCGCAGGATTATTTGCAGGGGGGAGGGGTCAACAACTCAAAACAATGAGAAATTTATGTACTTTTATACATTTAAATGTTATGCAACTAAGTCGTGACTGACCCCTCCCCCCTGCAAATAATCCTTCGGACGCCCATTCAATGATATCTATAGAATCCTATAATCTGATTTCAATAATTAATGATAAATGTTATCAAAAAATAGTGTAGCATCTATATTTCACAATCCAATTCTGTGGAGACAATTGATACGAGCTTTCTCGTTCTATATTTTCCTCTCTTATTAAAAATGTAGGCCTATCAATCATTTTATTTTGAAACAAACAAAGTAAAAACCCTTTTTATACAGAAATCAATAACATTTCTACAATGTCTGCACGTTAACTATTCGTTTCTTTTAATATTAATTATAATATTAATCGTTTTTGAAAGAATTTTATTAAATAAAATATATTTTAACCATGCATTTTCCTTTAGGCCTACATTAATTTTAAATTCCCTGCATTTTCCAGTACCTGCATTTTCCAGTACCTGCATTTTCCAGTACCTGCATTTTCCAGTACCTGCATTTTCCAGTACTTGCAAATTCCACCCTGACACTTTTACCTGCATTTACCAGTACTTGCAAATTCCAGTACTTGCAAATTCAGCTTCCCAGAAAGAGCTTGTAGGCTCAGATCAAAACAGACAGAGGCTATTTTACAACACTTTTATTAGCTTCATGTGTTTGTTTGTATGTATGCATGTATGTATGTATGTATGTATGTATGTATGTATAGTACAAATCTTGTCATCGATATTTAGCCAACTTTCCATTTACCATTGACTTGAAATTTTGCATACAAGACAACTTGCGATAAAATTTCACGAATCAATAAACAAATATCATAATTGATCATTAATTAATTAATTATTTAATTAAATTCATTAGCTTCATTATTCAACTTTTTGAGACAACCCCTATAGACGAACACTGCGCTACGTTACTAACAAATTAATTCACTATTTAACTGCACGAGGACGCTCTCCACATGTAACAAAGAATAATCTTTTAAAAAATAAATATTTGACGCAATAATTTGTAATAATATGTATTAAAGTGTTGTTTCTAAAGAAGTGGTTTTTACAAAATTTATTGTTATCAACTTTATTCACAGATACCATGCTCATAAAATGACCCGTTTTATAAAAAAATCAACTAATTGTTTCAAAAAAAATCACAAAATTAAGAGACTGTTTTATTTGAGCTTGGTTAAATTGAAATTTTAAGTTTTTTCGTAGAAAGTTCATAACTTTTGAAGGAATTGAGATATCAAAGTAAAATTTCTAACTAGATGTCAAATTTCCTCCTCTACAAACTGACAAAATTTCGAAAAAAAATATTTATTTTTGGCTTAGTTTTCGCAAAGTCGTTAGGAGGTTATTTTTTGGCGCACCCTGTATATATATATTTTGATTGCAGTCTCAGTTGCCAGACGTCAAGACTTCAAACAAGACCGCCGAGGCATTGATTGATGGATGGACGGAGCGAAGAATGACAGAAAACTTAAACGATTATATACAGACAGACCCGCAGTAAGAGCGTCTAGTGATTTGTATTGTTATGATTTTCTATTTTCTTCTTTCATCTACCTGCAGACCTCTATCTCTCTCTCTCGTTCATTTAATATCTATCTTTGTAGTACACTTAAATATTCTCATGCCAGTGAGGCATATGTTATGTTTATATAACATATGTCATAACTCGGAGAGCGTTCATACAATGCGGACGCATTGAGAGCGATTATGACTATGACCATAATATAATAGCGAACACGTGTAGTTAACTTTATAATATCGCGCAGTAATATATACTTGATACTCTGTTTGTTTGTTGCAGATTTTATAGTACTCATATATTGTACTAAACAAACTTATAACATTTAAACTGTATAATTAATATTTATAATGCCTCCAAGGGACAAAAAATTTCTGCCGAGGAAATAGTAGAAGTTTTTCTTGACAGTCGAGTAATTGAGGCATATCAAAAGAACTGATTCCATCCATTACAGAGCTGATTGAAAAATGTCTCGACGAGAAGATGTCATCATTCTCTTCATCACTGGAATCATTGGAAATTGACTGTAGAAAAATGAACAAACGTATCGACGAAATTATCAACAAACAGAATACAGTCTGCGAATCATATAGAGAAATGGGACGAGACACAACGAGTCTGTATTATTATCAGAGCAGTCTACATTGGAAAAAACAAGGAAATTAATAATAAAAACATTGCGGCTGTAACTATTCTTACATACGCATCGCAATAATCTCATCAGTCACGGCCTTGCTCCTATCAACCTAGCTGATGCCTCCTTCTCTAGCTTTGAAGTCCAAGATGGTACTAAAAATGCAGTTTTGAATCTCCTTACGCTGAGTGCTTCCAGTAGCGCTACGGAACAAGCGATAGTGCAATTCTGCTGTCAAGCTCTAGGTATCAATATCACTCCAGATGATATCAGTGTAGCTCACATACTACCCATGCAGAACCGCGCCGTCGCTTCAAGCCCGACTTACCCAATCATTGTACGATTCTCAAAAAGAAAGGTGCGTGACTTAGTGTATAATTCTAGAAAGAAACTTAAAGATCTCGATACAAAGATAAACGAGCACTTAAGTTCTGAGACGGCGCATCTTTTTAAAAAAGCTCGTTGGCTTGTGAAGCAAAAGAAACTGCTATCCTGCTGGACATTCAACGGTTCACTGTACATAAAGGATTCTGATATACCAACTGCTCGATCAAAAAGAATTCATGACTTGGGTGAGCTTCCCCAAGAATAACTTTCAACTTATATTTCAGAAAGTTAGTATCAAGTAGCGACTTCTTACGTTATTATGATGTTTTTGATTGGTATAAACATATCATTGATATTTCTGACACTAATAAATAAACTTATAATAATCATCTCAAAGTAAATGTTCTAGTCTTATATGATTCTACTTAATGCTTTTGTGAAGTTTTTTGAGTAATTGAACATATATCTGCGCTTTAAAGATCATTCAAATCAGTTATATAAGGTATCAATTATTCAAACCCCGTACTAGAATATAATTTACTTGATATCATGATTTTTATTGATCCTATTAATGATATGTATTTTATTTGATTATATATGCTCTTTTCTGTGTTTTTTTTAAAGGAATTTTTCCTTTACTTCAATTTTGGTTTTAGCACTGAGTTAGCCAATGAATAATTCGGTGCTGGATCTGAGAATGAAATAAATTAACCCTGGATAATACTTTAATAATGCTATTATTGAGTGATATTTAATTGTAGTGTAGACTATCTAGAGTGTATTCAAGGGTCATGATTCGCTTATTATTCATTAATAATTATGCGTATTACATTCACACTGGTTTCATTATCTGTAAATATTAACAACATCATCATAACTTTTATATACAGATGCTTATTCAGTAGCTATATTATGATTTATTAATATGTATAATCATTGTGGTCAAAGTCAAGCTTTTGCATTCAAAGCTATTGCTTTGCTGCTCTGCCACTGCTTTGCTATATTTAGGTTTACCTTTTAATCTTGTGTCTTTTTTTCGCTTCTGCTGTAAAACTTACACTTAAAAGTATAAGTTAGCTCTAATAGCTTTCATTTATTTGTAAAATTATTTTCATTTCTTTTCATTTTATTATTATTAAATCTTTTTGCTGTTATTAGCAATAATATTATATTCACTTTTGCCCACAATCATTTTTTATCTATGTTTCATAATTTTTTGACGGAATTACCTTTTCATAATTTGGATGATATCAGTTTCGCTAGTATGAGTACTTATCTTACATCCGATGTCATTGATAATTTCAAAGATTTTCACTTGAATAAATTTTTGGCTGATCGTAGCAATAAACATTTAATTGACAATCTAGACACTTACTTTTATCATATTGACCACTTTAACTCTAAGCTCTTAACTATGTATAATGCTAATGGTTTATCCCTATTCCATCTTAATGTTAGAAGTTTGAATTGTAATCGCAGAAACGTTATGGCTTTATTAGAACAACTTGATCTCAAATTTGATATCTTAATGTTATCAGAAATATGGGATTATAATGTGAAATTTTATGCTAATATTTTTGGCAGTAATGTTTATGATTTTTATTATGAATTGCCTATTGGTAGTAAGGTAGGAGGTGTAGGTATCTTTGTACGCAAGTCCTTTAATTCCTTTGTTAGAAATGACCTGCAAATTAACTTTCCCTCTGATTGTATATGTGAAAATTTATGGCTTGAATTTAAATTTCTCAATAGAAACTTTATTGGTGCTGTTTTTTATAGACATCCTAATCGAGGTATTAAAGAATTTTATGAGTTATTAGAGCCTACACTAAGGAAAATATCTAGGAGAGACAAATCATGTTTTAGAATGGGTGATTTTATTAAAATATAATTGTGATCGCATAATATCTGATTATATTGATTGTTTGGTAACAAATAATTTTATGCTTGTCTTAACTTTACCTACTACTAAATCTTGCACATTATTAGATCACATATATTTCTATCAAGCTGGTAATATCATATCTAAAGTCAGCAAGATCTTTACGGGTAACATATTATGTGATATTACTGACCACTTGCCTAGTTTCTCAATAATAACTTTTAATTTTGAAAAACCGAAAATTGAGCGACCCAAGATAAGAGTATTTAAGTTAACTTAATGAATCTAACAATAATGCTTTTCATAATGAAATCTCGCAGATTAACTGGGTTACTGATTTGTATCATATCACTAATACTAATCTAGCATTTGAAAAATTTACTGCCGTACTTTATGAAACTTATTCAAAGAACTTCCCATTGGTTACATTATCCCGTAAAGCAGCACGTGACAAAGACTGGATTACTGATGATATAAGAAATTATTGTGTTGAAAAAAATAAGCTATTATAAATGGTTACAATCTAAAAATGATGCTGAGAAGAATAAATACTTGCATGCAAAAAGAATTGCAGCAACTATGATTAAGAAAGCAGAATCTGCTTTTTATTATAAAAAATTTAACACTAGATTGAATGATACAAAGAGTATTTGGAAACAAATTAACGAATTATGTAGTTACAAAAAATGTACAGATTTACATGACATAAATAAAATCGATATAGATGGTCAAACATTTTGTAATAAAACTGAGATTTCTGATTTATTTAATGAGTATTTTAGTAATATTGGCGCCAAACTAGCATCTCAACTAAACAGTATGTCAGCTCCTTTATTTACTTCTTTTTCTGCTTGGCTCTAATAAAAGTGCAATTTATATTGATAATGTTTTATCTAACGAAATTGTATCTACAATTGCATCCTTAAAGTCTAAGATGTCTTGTGGTCCCGATAATTTACCCATGAAAATATTCAATGATCATAGATTTATACTTTCTGAGCCTTTGGCTTATTTAATTAATTTATCGCTACATACAGGTATTGTGCCCGACTGTTTGAAGATTTCTAGAGTTATACCTATTTTTAAAAATGGTTGCAGAGATCTCTTAAAAAATTATAGACCTATTTTAAAAAATATTAATAAAATATTGGAAAAGATTGTTGCAAAGCGCATTAAAAATTTCTTTGATAAATTTAATATTATTTATAATTATCAGTTTGATTCTAGACAAAATCATTTAACTGTTCTTGCTTTACTAGAAGTCATAGGTGAGTGCTATCAAAAGTTTGACAATAATTATTATATTATGGGTATATTTTTTGACCTTCAAAAAGCATTTGATAGTGTAAATCATGACATATTATTACATAAATTACAATTCTATAGAATCCGTGGCTTAATGTATAAATAATTGGCTTTCAAGTTATCTACAGAACAGAAGGCAGTATACAAAAGTAAACAATATTGAATCTTCTATTGGAGGCGTGTCCTGTGGAGTACCACAAGGATCAGTTCTGGTCCTCTACTTTTTCTTGTTTATGTTAATGATTTGCTTTGCGCAGTGGCCGATAGCAAAGTTAAGCTTTTTGCAGATGATACTAATTTGTTTGTGTTTGATAAAGATTTACAAATATTAGAATGGTGCGCAAATACTTGTGTTCTAGCCATGGAGCAATGGTTCTACAGCAATAGATTAAGTGTTAATGTAACCAAAACATGTTTCACTAGATTTAATTATGGACAATGCATTTCTAACAATATGTATAATCCAACTATTCTATTGAATCATACACCTTTAACGCATGTGCAAAGCTGTAAATATTTAGGCGTCATACTTGACCAGAGTTTTAAATGGGATTTACATATTGATTTTCTTTATAACAGTTTAGTCAAGTTTACTAGTATTTTTTTTCGATTGCGTGAAGTTTTACCAGCAGGCGTTTTAAAAAATCTTTACTTTGCATTAGTTCATTCTCGTTTATTGTACGGTATTGAGGTATACGGATGTGCTGATTATTGTTTAATTAATAGATTAATTATTCTATAACAAAAAAAACTCATCTTACAAAGAAAGAAGTTTGATTGCCCAGTTATAGAACTATACAGTAATTATAACACGTTGCCAATTCCTGCTTTATT